>JBCJKH010050308.1:30281-45301 GCA_039877255.1 Loriculus beryllinus | reverse complement strand
CTTGAATCCTGCCTAGTACGAGACAGCTCTGCCTGAGCCTCCTGGCTTTGAGCCTGCTTTGCTGCCTGATCCAAATGGGTTTGGATGTGGTGGTGTTCCTTGGGCTTGTCTTGCTCTCCTGATCAGTGGGAGTCCTGCAGAAACGGCTCCAACACCTGCAAAGGTGACTTTAGCTTGAATCCTGCCTAGTACGAGACAGCTCTGCCTGAGCCTCCTGGCTTTGAGCCTGCTCTGCTGCCTGATCCAAATGGGTTTGGATGTGGTGGTGTGCTGGGCAGAGAAATGCATCCTGGATGTGCTAAATAAGCGTGTCTGGGGATATCTCAGGCCAAATTGTTCTTTCTTTACTAAATTGCATTCTCTATTTGTATCTCTGTGTTCAGCAGACCCAGTTAAAATGAAGGGCACCAGCAGAGAAATGCTCAAGGGGATGTGTTTGGGGATCTTTGGCTCTGGGGCCAGTGATAGAGTGAGGTTAAACCCCTCTCTGTTTCTCCTTGCAGCCAGTTGGGATACAGGTGGAGCTGGATATTGGAAGTGCTGATGTGACACGCACAGAGAGGCTGTAATGTGGGTGGAAAACCAGATGACAAGTTCCAGAAGAGCTGCAAAAAAGCAGACCAGCACACTGAAGGCTTTACAGACTGACTGAGTCCTGCAGCCCTGGGAAGGACCAGTGTGAAGAAGCTCTTGTCTTCTGCCTTGGGGAGAAAGAGTGTGAGGCTTCCTGGAGATCTTGCCTCAGCAGATGCTGCCTGCATGGCTGGGCTGCGTGGGCAGCACAACAACCAAGTTGTCTCTTCTGCTGCAGGCCTGTCTTCAAGCAGCAGAGCCAGCCCTCTCCTCAGGTATTGGCTTGGGACCAGCTGGCATGTTGCTATACAAACCCATGACTCCTCGTGGTGGTTTTGTTTCCCCCATAACTCCCTGCCTTTTGGTCCCAGAGCTCTGATCATCCTTAGGAGCAGCCCACAGTGGTCTTGGCTCAGAAATGAAAGGTGCTTGCACACTGCTGTGGTGGTTGAGAGCTGGAGTTCAATTAATGGTAACTGCTGTTAACTTGATTACAATTAGGGTTAGTCCCCAGCAGGACTAAGGTGGTACAGGCTGCTGCTGAGCAGGGACATAACCAGATGCTTCATCTGACCTCTTCCCCAGACTAACACCAGGCCCTGGAGGGAGCTGCTGGTGTTTTGGTGCACTGCTGTCCTTCAGAAAGGATTGCTTGTTAACTGCTGAAGGTTATGGTCTGCATCAGCTGGGGTGGATGAGTCCTGGCTGCACCAGCTGGCCCTGTCTCATGCTCAAGCTCCTACTCAATTGCACGTGGTGAAGTTTAATCTCTCTTTGCTCCAGTGCTTTCCAGCTGCTCTTGCCTGCTCTGGGCAACCTCCTGGGTGCTTGTGCAGTGCTGGCGAGGAGACAGGAGGCTGTGATGGAATGTGGCCTTTCCTCTTGATCCCAGGTATCTTAGACACCCTTATCCCACTGCTTAATAAGAAGCCTCCTTGGCAGGTGAGCTGAGCTCTGGCTTGCACTTCCAAGGCTGCTGATGTGGATTGTGGGGGCTGAGTCTCATAAGGGCATGCTCATTAAGCTACTGATACAGCAGTAGAGCTCCTGGAGCTTTCTAAGCCTCTGCTGGGCAAAGAGGAGGCTGATTTAGCCACATTTTGGGTGCTAATTTCTCCGGAGATACATATAACAGTGTACAGCCCTGTATTCCTGAGCAAACAGCTGCTGGAGGGAAGAGGCAGCTAAAAGGGGTGCTGTAGGAAGGGCTGCCTGAGGAGGGGAATGTGCCAAAGCAATGTGAGCTGTGGGCTGTGGCATTCAACAGGTTTCAGTAAAAATAAATGTATTTTAAAGTTGTGCATTGATTTGCATTTATGAGCTTGGGAGGGGAGGCTTGGCTGCAGCCATTGCAGCCTGGCTGGGGTGAGGAGGAGGAGGATGGCTTTCCCATCTGCTGGAGCTGATATGGCTGGTTCTCACCAGCAGAGAATGTGCTTTATGTCTCTTGAAGCTGTGTATAAAGAGCTGATCCACACCAATTTCAATCAAAACTCTGCTGCTACTTTCCCTCTCTGCCTGAGGTTCTGTAGGGGAGGCAAAGCTCTTGTTAGCAGAGCATGGAGCAGGGGAAGAGCCAACTAGAAACCTCTGGTTATATTTGAACCAAGGGGCATTTCTTGCTGTTTCCTTCCCCTAGCTAGCAAGAGAATAAGAAGTGGAGCAGCCTGCTCTGAACCCTGCATCAACTTCATGCCCAGCATGCATCTTTGCCATGGCCTCAGGAAATGACAGGCATCACCTGCTCATGCTCTTAGTCACCAGGGAGCAGTCATGGGGCTGTGATTCAATGGGGGTGATGCTGGTCTGCAGGGATGAGACTGGGGAAAGTCACTGCCATGTGGGCTGTGCTCCTCTAGAGCCACCCATCCCAGGCTTTGGGGCACAGCCATGACCTGGGGGCATTTTCACCTTGGCAATCAGCTGATTGCAGCTGCAGGAGGTTTGTGTCCTCTTGGGAAGCAGCTGGACAGGTTGGGGAGGATGATGTGATATGAGGCAGGGCTTCATGCGGTGGCTGTCAGCTCCTGGGTTTGCTGCAGAGGTAGGCAGAGGCAGTGTGCATGGTGACAGTGATGTCCTGATGGATTCTGGCTGTGCTGTGGCAGGGAAGGCGCTGCTGTGGGTGCTGGTCGTTGCTCAGTGTGGGTGCAGCAGAAGGGTTTGGGCTGTGGGAATCCATTATCTTATCTGGAAGAACCTGACTGCTTATCCCAGCTGATTTGCCCTAAATTTGTGTAGTAAAATGAGCCTGGAAAGAGTTTCAGACCTAAACGTCCTCATCCAGCCTTTGTCTGTGCTCAGACAGGCACTTCCGCAGCCTTGTAAGCAGGGGCCTGGCTGTGCCAGGGGTGTATGTGGCCATCCCCTTTCCCTGCTCCTTCCCATGGCCTAAATCAGCTGGAAAGGCCCGGAAAGGGGTGATAAAACCCATCTCGGGGCTGACAGCGCACCCCTTGTCCCAAGGAATGGGGCTGCCTTTTGGCACTGAGGACTTGTATATTTATGTATACTGCGTGATTATGTGTACGCATGTATGGGGGTCTCTATATATACGCCTGTGTGTATATCTCTCTATATAGATGTACTTGTGTGTGTTTCCCGTTTAATATAGCTAACCCCCCGTGCATATAGCAGAAACCCTACAGAGAACAAAGGACCCCACAGTCGTGTGTGTCCCCCCCACATCCCTACCCAGACGGGGTCTCGAACCGGCGACCCTTGGGTGAGCGCTACCCTCTGTGCCTCCTGATGGCGCTAGTGAGGCCGCCGGGGGCGGGCCGCCCGGTGCTGTCTAGCTCGCGGCTCTATGGCCGCCGCTCTGGGCGGGCTCTCCGTGGCCGGCCGCCGCCGCGGTGGGCCGTTGCCATAGAGCTGCCGCTCCGAGGGCTCGGGGCTGACCCGCAGCCCGGTCCCTTCGGCTTCTTACCGGGACGGGGCTGCCGAAGGAGGCAGGTGAGGGGCTTTTGTGAGGGCTGCCCGTTGTGTGTTGGGGGGTGAGGCCTCTGTGGAGGCTGCGCCGGTGTGGGGGTGCGGGTGAATGTGGGGCCCGTGAGGTGATGGAGCTGCCCCTGAGGGTTATGAAGGGGATCTGGGTAACGGGGGTGTTGGTAGCGGGGAATTGCTAGGGTTTGGGGGAGAATGGACTGGGAAAGGCTGGAAGGGGGCTGCAGGCATTGGATTTTGGTGGTGAGGAGAGGAGGTAAAGGGGCTCCCTCATGGGAAGCACTTGCAGGGGTTCCCTGTGGAGGGCCAGTGAGGCTCAGGTGCAACCTCTTTCCTCTGGTTTACAAAGCGCTGTTGAGAAACTCATTCCTTCTCCAAGTAACGCTCCCGAAGGCACTGTGAGGGTTAGTGGGTTATTCTGCTCGACATGCTATGAGAATGGAAGGGTTCTGGATAAGCACCAGCCGTCAGTAGAGCTCTTTGCTTAAAATCATTATCTCTTCGCGTTTCAGCATGTCTAAAGTACTGTGCTTGGTGGCAGTGGGTGAGTGACTCCTTAGTAGAATCATAGACTCGTTAGGGTTGGAAAGGACCTTAAGATCATCCCGTTCCAACCCCCCTGCCATAAGCAGGTGACCAGGACCTGAGTTATTCCCTTAACGAGAGGAGCTGCTTCTGCTGGAGATGGGGGTTGTACAGCAAAGAGGAAGCTGTGCGAGCCCTCCCTGTGCCGCACAGGGCAGAAGGAGCTGGGAACACAAAAGCACTGGGGTGTTCTTCGGAACACTTTGTCCTGTGAGCTCGTCAAGGTGCTTCCTGTGGAGAAGGGGTTGACGCAGCATCGCATCGGTGTCCTGGCCGGGAGCTCCGTGTGTGACTGCAGGTTGGTAACTGCGAGCAAGCACAGAGTTCAGGCTGAGCCTTTGCAGGGCGAGACAGGCTGCGTGTGACCCGGGACTGCAGCTCTGTGTCCTCACAGCCAGCCAGGTGAAATGCTGTCCTCAGCTACTGTGTGTTGGGTTTGCTGTAATACACGGAGGGAAAAGTGGGTGTAATGAGGTTTAGGTGACTTTCCCATCCCTTATAGGAAGAGTGAGCTTTCATACGCAGGCAAACCAGCTGAGGATGAATGTGCTTGGTGTAGTGGCTGTGTGATGAAGCGTTGCACTTGAAAGTTTCACGTGTTTCAAGCAGTGCGAGGCTGGTCTGGCTTGCTGAGATACCATAGGGGTGAGTATAACATTAAAGCATTGATAGGCATGGTTTAGGTTTATGGTTCTTTGGTTATGTTCAGGGTAATGTTTAATGTCAGATGTGAAAGGATGTGTTTTGTTTGAGCTCACTTCCTCCTCTGTGGTGCAGAATGTGTCTGCCATGGATAGCACAGCCTTGGGAGAGCTGTTTCGTGGCAGCTTTCTGGCCTTTCTAACCTCGTTATAGAGCTGGTAAAGAACTTAGTGGATTTGCAGAATGCGTGTTAAGCTCTCCATTTCACTAGGATGGGAAGTGACAGTGCTGTAAGTCGGTGGGTTTGCTGTGTTTACATCATAGTGGGTTGTATTTCAAAACTTGGAAGCCCACATTTTAAGATAAATGGTCAGTAAGGCACATACATGGAAAAAAGCCTAAAACAATATTAACCTTTTGTTGCTTCCACTGTTAACCTTGTTTGTCCAGAGCTGAGGAGCAGAACAGAAAGCTGGGATCTTGAAAGGTTTCTTATGAATTCCAGATCCTTGTATTTATCTACCTCTCCAATAAAAAGCCAGGTTGGACACAGGGGCTTGGAGCAAGCTGCTCTAGTGGAATGTGTCCCTGCCCATGGGACAGGGGCTGGAGCTGGATGAGCTTTAAGGTCCCTTCCAACTCAAACCAGTGTGGGACTCTGTGAAAGGCTCTTATCTCCTCAGCACATTTTGTGTTCCCAGTGGTGGGGAGGAGGCTCTTGTTTTCATTCTTTGAAAACATAATTGCTTTTGGTAGAACATTTGGGCCTAATGAAACAAAATAATCTACTGTGGCTGCTGTGTTTTCCATTATGGACAATTCTCTGTGCTTGTGGGAGCTCTGGTGGAAGGTTCCCGGCTGCAGCACTTGGTGTTTGCACATCCACTCAGCTGGTGGCAATTGAGCTTTTAATTAAAAGCTGATTGCCTTGAAATTGCTGTTCCTGGCTTAATGCTTCATTACTCAAGTTTATGCTGGAGTGGATTAGCTTTAAAGCCAGCATTTAAGTATCGTGTTTAACTGTAGAGAAAGTAGGCTTTCAGTGAGGCTTCCTCGTTCTTGTTGGCAGGTACGTGTGATTTGGCTCTTGGGAGTCAACTTAAACTCAGAGCTGAATGCAATACTCTGCAGTGAGGGCACAAAGGAACAATATATCTAAGTTATATTTGGGGGCTGGTGGTCACCAGTTATGTTTCTGACTGAAATCTCTTTTCTCCAGGCCTTCAGTTTTGTCTTTATTGGGGTTGACTTTACTGCTGTGTTTTAATTGGGTTTTTAGCTTGTGTCATTTTCATTTGTTTTTATACAGGGTTTGTTGTTTCTAACAACTCGCCCTGTAAAGTCTCCCATCCTGCTAGAGCAGGATTTGAGTTGAATTGTCAGTTCTATATATAGCAGGGTTATTAAAACTTGTGCCTTAGACTTTGAACCGGTTTTTGAATGGTGAAAGGGTGTAAACAGATTTTCACCCAGTCATCTGCTGTGGTGTTCCCATAGCAGTGTGTCTGCTCCTGAATAGCCTAGACCTGTGTTGGAGGCAGACTGTGGAGCTAGACTGTCTGACCTGGTACTGCAGCTCTGTGTCCTCACAGCCAGCCAGTTAAAATGCTGTCCTCAGCTACTGTGTGTTGGGTTTGCTGTAATACACAGAGGGAAAACTGGGTTTAATTAGGTTTAGGTTACTTTCTCGTCCCTTAAAGGAAGAGTGAGTTTTCATGCACAGGGTATCTCAGAGTGCCTCTTATCTAAAGCCTTTGACCAGTCCTGAGGGATACAGAGCGTGTTCCAAAGATAAGGCATTAGAAAGTACATTCAATCAAGAACTCAGGGCTTAATAAACCACTTTGCAGCAGAAGCATAATGCAAGATGCAACTAGTGGTGTGCACTGGTTTGGACACATCTGTGTGTGAATGAATTCATGCTGACCAGGACAAGAGGACCTTTGGTATGTGGTAGTAAAACCTGAGGGAATTCAGTACTTTTCTATAGTCTAAGCCCTGACTACAAGCATAGCATGGGTTTCAACTACCTGAATACTGCTGGTGTGGGCTAAATACTTGAGTATTGATCGAAGTGTTACAGTCAGTGCTATGGTAAAGTCTGTGCTGCTGTGATTTGCATACACCATATGTATTCACGTGGTGCCAGTGTTTCTCCAGCCCTCTTGTGACTGCCCAATTCCATTGCAAAATTCCAGCCAGCCTCCTGCTCCCCAGAGTAATTCCAGTCATTATTCTTGGTAGCACCTATCAGTGTCTCTCCATATCGAGCTCATTTTCCTCCACTTCCCAGAGACTGTCATTATGAGGAGCCAGAAATTAGTACTTTGAACTCCCACTAACTGGCATTCAGGGAGCATGGAATGCTTTGCAGGGGTGAATAAGTGCAGTCTGTGTTTCCCAGGTGGGGAGAATCACATCAGCACTGAATTGATGTCAGAAACAGCTGTGTGCCAAGTCTTCTAACCCACCTGATGGCATGAGCCCTCCAGATTTATTATTCGGTCTCCAGAGAATATTGTAAGGTTGAAAACTGATGTTTTTCTTTCAGAAGCAAGAGTATGTCTATCAGATCCAGAGTTCAAATTCTCTATTAGTTTCTCCTTTCCTTCTCAGCCAGAGCTCAGAGCTGAGGGACGGCTCTGAAAGCCCTTTTTGGCTTTCTTAATTTATGTTCCCATAAGGGACTTCCTTTAAAAAGGAATTGTTGTTTTCTGGGACACTGTTTATTCTTCTGAGTGCCCATAAAATCTACAAATTCTCCATGTTAATTGCTCTTGAGACTTTCACTTTACCCCACAATATTAATTAGGCTTCTTCCTTGAATGCCCTCTGGCTTCTCTGCTCATAGTCTTAGAATAGGAATTTCCACATTGTATTTCGGTGGAGACTAGAATATTAATTTAACATCAACTCTTTTTATGCTGTCACCTTTTTATTTCTATTCAGGAGGTTGTGGAATACGCTTATAAGAATAAATTTAAGCATCATGTGCTTTGCATCTTTCAGTTTAGCCTCTAGACAGATGTTAAGTGAGATTTTAAACAGGCAAATTTACAGTAGTCTCTTTTGGGAGTAGCTTGTTGCATAGTAACCTCTACTGCAGAAGGATAGTTCCTTTGGGCATTATGTATTCTACTTGTACACATGGATAACTTCATATTGCAGTATCGCAAGTGGCATCATTGAATCAATGCCACTTAGAGTGTGCCTGAGCTTGTATTGGTTTGGCTTGTTCCCCAGATGAGTTGGAAACTAATATTGCACCCCATGGAATTCCAGACTGAAACTGATGTGCCTCTGCTTTTTGTTGATGTCAAAATCCCTTGCTCAGAAAGCAGTTACTACTGGTTCCCATGTTTCATTCACCCATTACTTTGAGCTGGTTTTCTTCCATGAACGTGTTGGTGCTCCTTAGGACTTTGCCTGAGCCGAAGTTATTTGGAAAACTGCTGAGCAGTGGTGTTCCTGGGAATGGAGGGCTGGAGAGCAGCAAGTTAATCCTCTGCTTTAGTCTGGTGTTACAATAACCATGGCTAGGCAGGAACGGCAATGGGTGCTGCTGCTCTGCTGCAGTGAGGAATCCCTTCTCCATAGGATTGCCTCAGAGTTAAAATGAAGTGTTGATTCATCTGGTGGCACAGATTGATTTATAGATCCTTGGATTTGATAATCTGGAGGACAAACAGGCCCGTGGTTTGCTGAGCAGGTTTTAAAATGGCAACTTAATCATTAAAAGAAAGAAAATGTTTCCCTGTTTAGATTAACGAACTTTTCTCACTGCATCCGTGCACCTTCTTCCTATACGTTCCCTGTGTTCTTGGCTGGCAGCAGAGAGGGATAAAATGTCAAGCTTGATAGATAGTTGGAGCTGGTTTTTGGTGGTTAAACAATAATGAAACTGTTGTATGCTTGCAGGGAAACACTGCTCCCTGTGTGCAGGCTCCGTCCTGGAGAAAGTTTGAATTGTTCCAAAGAAGGGGCATGTCTAGAATGCAGCTTCTGTGGCGGGTTGCACAGCTGTCTAAATGACTGCCTGTCTTGAGGCCATTACACAAGCATTGCAAAATAGTTTGGAAACAGTTTATTTTTCAGCTTCCACATAAAGTGTAGATTTCAAAGTCCCTTTGGACTGTCTGATGAAAATAAAAGTAGAAATTGAAGCTGCTGTTTCTATAGAGGCTGATTTATGCTCTCGGAAACGCAGGCTTCTTCCAGTCAGAGGCTGATGCTTGCATCATTTCTACCTTATGTTTCTCGGATTGAAAGGCTTATCAGTCGTTGTGTGTGATCGTGCATTTCCTTGTTGGCTTAGTCAAATTGTGCCTGTCCTTGTGCATCCTTTTGTGCAAAGGGCTCTTGGGTGAGATGATTTAGATCTTGTCTCTTCCACAGAAGCGAGAGGGAGTTAATGCAGGTATTTGATTAAAAAGCCCCAAACCTCAGCCTTCCTGTTGACAAACTTGTGTTCTTTCTATTCCTGTTGTTATTTATAACTTGCTTCTTGTTATTTGCTTCTCTGATGTGAAGACAGATCACAGACAGAGTGTGCAATGGAAAGAACTAAATCAGGAATGTCATCCTAAGTGAAGGAAGAGATTCCTGAAATGAATTGAAATATGTTGCCCAGCTTGCTGCTGGAGCTTCAGGAGTGCGTTGCAATGCCGACAAAGTGTGCTTGAGAATGCAGTTGGAATTCAAAGCACCAGTAAATGACTACTTGTACCTAGCAAAGAAAGGCAGTTAGAAACAAAGTACTTGCAGCATTTCTTGTTATCTGCCTTCAGAGACAACTTAAACCTGCAAATAGCTTTATCTGATAGTCATGAATGGTGCTGATACCGTCTCTGAACTCTTCTGTGGGTGAAAACCTATTTCAGGATATTCCAAATATGTCTATTTCAGAGGTAATATGTAGCACATTTAATGCAGTTTTACCATTTTTTAGCTTGTTCACCTTTTGCTGCGTTAAATGCCATTTGGCTCACCTTTTCAACCAACATGCTCAACTGCATATAATGAAGCCTTTTCATGCAACAGAACATAGGCCAAACCCAAGGCCAGCTCATGAAAGGCTTTACTTTGAGTGAAGTAAGATGATCGTTCTTGGAATGAGGCCTGTCTCTTCATCAGTATTTTCCAATTGGCGTTCTGCTCAAAACCTAAGTAACTTGGTAAGGTATTGTTAGGGAGGCCTAAGCTTGTTTTTTTTACTTCTGGATGTGGTTCTTTATAATGCAAGTTCAGGCTTTTCTTGCCCTGTCTGGAATAACAGATGCAAGCTTGAAATTAAATCTCTGATATGTGGTAGTATTTCCTAAAAATTCCCCCAATCAAAGCAAATGTGAGGAAAAGGCTGGGAACTGTTACTGTCTGCTTGACTGATCAGCTTCAGTCCTTGATGATGGAGGAAACAGTCTAAAAATACTTATTGAACCTTCTGAGCTTTGAACGAAGGGAATTCTTACAACATCCACCAAAGACTTGAAATCTAAAATCTGAGATGCTTTTCTAACCAGCAGTGTGATGGGGTGCTGCCTCCTTTAGCCCTTATTCTTGTCTCGGGTACCAAGAATGCCTTTTTTATTGAGAAATCCACATTTGGCAGGGGCACTGCTTTCAAACAGTAAAATACCTCATTAAATAAAAATAAATGTATGGGGCAGTATTTTATTCTGCACGTTACCTTAACTTTCACTGTGAATGGGTAGAGTTCAAACAAAGCCCAACAAAAAAAAGACAAAAACCCTAATGGGACTTGCGTTGTCTTTTGCACTTGTGTGAAACTGAAGTTGGCCTCAAAATCATCTTGTCTTGTCCTTATTTATATACATTTATGTGGTTTGTGATGTTAAAATGTCAGGAAGCTCTGCAAAAGTGCAAGGAGGTTCTTTACTGTAAAGGTTTGACGTGCCTTACTTCTGTGAGCTGTGCTTGCTCTCTGAAAGTATTTAGTACCATTATGATTACTACTGCTTTGAAGAAATGAAGTAGTAACCCAGTTCCATTCCTTTATGAGGTATTATCTGTATTTTACGGGTGGAAAACTGGGGTACAGAGAATTGAAGCGGCCAGATGCACAAGGCGTCTGTAACAGAGCTAGAAACTGAAACCAAAAATCCTCAGTCTCAGCTGTCCCATGCTATTTATCCCATTGCTAGTCTGAAATTAATTACCAATGGATTCTGGTTAACTTGAAGTCTTCTTGTTTTCTTAATAGGCCTGACTGGTACGTGATTGTGTGTGTGTGTTTAATCAAACCTGGGGCAGTTGCTGCTGACCTATTGAACTGAGAAAAGTAGAGCTCAGAATGGAAGCAAGTTCCTGTTGATGTTAATGGGGGAAAAGATTGTGTCACAGGGAGCTTCTTAGCAGCAGAACTCACGTCTGCTTGTGCTGGAAGGCCAGATAAGCTGTTATTTGTTTGGGATCTGAGAACAGATCCCAAAGGTTTTGAGGTTTTACTTAAAAAATAAGTGTCCTTTGTTCTTAAATGACAAGACAGCAGTGTCTGTTCCCAACTTCCATGATCGTTGGCAGAGATTTGTCTTAATGCCTCAACACCAGGATTTAATCTAATACTGGTAAAATGACATCTGTCATTCTACAAAGCAGATAAACCCAAAGGGAAAGAAGTGCTCCTCCCAGATATAGAGAAGCAAAATGAAAAGGTGATGATGCTGCTGTATGGCAGACATTGAGAGAAAACAATCAGCAAACCCAAGCAAATTAAAACCACCCCAAATGAAGCAGATTTATTGGTTTATACACCCCAATGATTTCTGGAGCACTGACTCACCACCTCTGAATGCTTGGGCTTGCCAACAGCTGTGAACTGAAATGTGACCCTGGTCTGCTTGTTGGCTTGGGCCATATATGGGAAATTTCCTCTTCATGATAAAAGTGAGGAATCCAGAAGGTGTGGGTCCTCAAGGGCTGTTTGAAGCTTTTATTACCCAGTATCCTGTCAGTCTTTAAAAAGTTAACTGTTTTGTACAGGTTGACTCAACAATGACTCCATGTTCATCAATCCTGACTTTCTGCTTTGATCACCATAAACTGCAGCAGTTTTAGGTGAGTTGTGTCCTCAACAATGTCTTCTTGTGCCTCTGTTGGCAATTCACACACGTGCTTAAAATGCTTGACAAAGGATTCTAATATTCTGCCACAATATGTGTATAGAGATGTGGCAATAAAGGAAAATGACCTTTGTGGGAGGTCGTGGTTTTCATTCTGAGAGACAAATGTTTACTTGTATGGTTTGTACTGATGATGTAGGTAAGCTCCTGTGTGAGCTCCTGCAGAATCTCCTCGGGATCTTACCCTTCAACTCAGTAGCCAGAAATCTGGGACAAGATGGCTGTTGGGTTTGTGCATGTCCCAGTGTAAATTCCCAGCCCATAATCCAGTCTGCGTTGGCTTGGGTTTGCTAGTCCTTAATGTCCTGTAGAGATTGAGGCTGGAAGAAGAGGCATGGCAACTGAACCTAGGTGGTGGTGAAATCACCAATTCAGAGTCTGTCTTCCCTAGAAACAACCGCTGTAGATGGTTGGAAATGAACTTTTCCACAACATAACCTATGAATGTTGTAAGTAGTTCATGCCAGTCCTACTGACAGGCACTAGAAGGCAAAGCTTGAACTTTCCCTCAGTTTTGCAGGGCTGCATGCAAGTGATTTTGAATTTCAAATGCTTTTGTGCTAAATGGAGATTGGCATAAAATAGTTAATATTTATGGAAATGCTTTAAGAGTGCAACTTAAGTGTCTCTCAAAGTTTCACCTGTACCAGCTTACCTCAAATGAGGGTGGGGTATTTTTCCTCATCCTCAGATGAGGTGACTAAGCCATAAATGAACAGACTTCTTTATTCCCGTATCTTTTGTTGTCTCAGTAACAAAACTGGTATTCAGGTTTGGTGCTTTTCAGTGCTGTACTCAATATCCCAGACCTTTCTTTAGCTGCTGACAAACTCCTGAGTATTTCTGTGGTCTGGGAGAGGAGAGCTTTCCATGCTGTTTCAGATGTGACGTTCTGTGCTGGTCTTTGTACGTGTCTATCAAAGGAGATGATATGCAGTTGCATTTGATTCTGTTTCAGCACCTAGTTTGGATTTGAAGTCAGATTAATTTGGAGTAGGCATAGCTAGGAAATGGGTCTGCAGTGTTTGTACTTGTTATGATGTGCCTCAATTATATACATTCAGATCTTTTTTCAGTCTAGCCAAATAAAAATGCCCCTTTTTCAGGCTGCAGTTAAATAGGTTAGAGGTTGCCTACCAGTCTGCACACATCCTTGTGGCGTGCAATTTTGCTGCACGTGCACTTTCCCATGTGCCTGAATTCCATGGGGTTTAGGTTGAATTTTAGATTAACTCCTGAAATAAGAGGGGGAAGAGCAGGCTTTGTGTGTGAGGAATTTTGAGGCTATCTTTGATTTTTGGGGGAAAATAGAAGGAAAAAGAAAAAGTAGAAGTTTACTGTTTAAAAATAAACCTGAAGCTTGGCATAAAAAGTAGTTTATGGGGTTTCCAACTGGTGTTGTAGCTTATCAGCAAACACTCAATTCTGGGTGTCTGAGACACAGTGATAGCTTTAAAGCGTTAGTGCCAACCGCAGTCCCAATTGCATCCAAACTGCATGCGGTTCTGACTGATGCTGTACCACCTCCAACCCAAGCTCAGCTGTTGGATGAGTAACACTGCAAGACTGAAGATTGTACTTAGAACTGCCTCTACTTTAGGAAGAAATGCTTTAGAGTGCTTCATCTCCCTGAATCCTTGTACACCAGGTAGGATAGCGAGTTTCTGTGCCTGTTGCTGCAATTTGTGTTCAGATGCCTCCTGCTTCCTGAGTCCCTGCATATTGGGGGTAAGGGTTTTTATAAGCTTGAGGAGCTGCCCCATATGCTTGTGCTTCATTCCAAAGATGAGCTGTTGAATACATAAGTTACCCAGTTGGAGAGAAACCTTCTGTCACAATGGAACAAGCTGTGCAGTTGTCTCATAGGCCTCTTGGTCAAGGATTTAAATGGAAATTATCTTGATCTCTTTTTATCTGAAATGGGAACTCTATAGAGAGGTGATGTCAAATTGACATCCTTTCTCCTCTCCTTTTCTCCCCAGCTCCCTGCCTTCCCCTCATTTAGGCTAAATGTATCATTAAAGCCATCTGACAGTGGTTACCTTCTTCCATGGTGAAAACTGAGGCAATTCAAAGCTGTTCCCTGATGTCCCTGCTGGAACTGTGGAACTGCTCCTGCTTGCTTGTAAAATCTGAATGCTGAAGTCATTTACTTCATAACAGCTCTTTGCACCCGAGCAGAAACTCAGTTTGAGCAACCTTCTGTTCTGGGCAATGTAGAATATGCAAAAAAAGTGAGGTATTTGTATCGTTATGAGGAGGAGGACTCACTGAAAAGCTTATGTTGAGCCTTTTGAGACCATTTCTGGCTTTCAGGTGGGCACGGATCCAGTTAGCCTCCCCCAGCTATTGCCACGTGGCTGTCACAGTAGGATGTTCTAGGTGGGGTTTGAGATGAAGTCTGGAGAGGATGGTGTGACAGCCTCCCTTGAGTAGAGCTGCTTAAGGAAGCGACATATTATTTAAATTCTGATTTAATTTTCAAGTTTTAATTTAGCAGTTTATTGCTACGTATCAAAGGATAATTTTAGCAGCTGCCTTGTGCTTGACAAAATAATCTGGCTGAAAGTAAATCCCAGCATGGTGTGGGATTCACACCAGTGATGGTGTGAATGCACAGGGAAAGAAATTCTGGGTGCAAGCCAGCACTGACCTTTTCCCCATAATGGAAAGGATGGATTAAAATGGACAGTGATAGTCCAGGGTTCCTGCATCGCTCATTGCTAAAGTACTGGCAGAGAGCTGCCACTTTGGTGTGTGGGATGGGAGACAGAGACACTCATACACCCATGCAGCATGCTAGGAGGGTGGGAATAGTAATAAAATGGAACACTCTGGCATCTTATTTCTACAGAGATTTCTTTCTCCTGACTTGGTTCATGGTCTGTATTACAGCTGACTTAATTTTTGTCTTGCTGATGAACAGCTCACTGGTGTGAAAGGATGCACTGGGGTTTTAAACTGCTTTTCAGCATAGCAGGAGAGTGGAAGGGAGATAGTGACAGGAAGAGGGGGGCTTGCTTTAAGCTGAAAGAGGGTAGATTTAGGTTACTATTGGAAAGAAGTTCTTCCCTGTGAGGGTGCTGAGGCGCTGGCACAGGGTGCCCAGAGAAGCTGTGGCTGCCCCATCCCTGG
>JBCJKH010050308.1:16805-30275 GCA_039877255.1 Loriculus beryllinus | reverse complement strand
TCCTGTCACTACAGTCCCTAATGAAGAGTCCCTCCCCAGCATCCCTATAGGCTCCCTTCAGATACTGGAAGGCTGCTCTGAGGTCTCCATGCAGCCTTCTCTTCTCCAGGCTAAACTTGCTGGAAGAATATCACAGACTTGCAGATGAAAAAGGCTGTTGTTGAATTTCTACCTTGGCAGATGCCTGCAGACCTCATTACCATTAATAGCCAGAAGAATTTTATATCTAAATATTTCTCAATATATAAAGTGCAGTTTGGGGTAAAAACAAACAGTTTCTATTAAGCTAATGCACACGCCAGGTACCCAGCTCCTTTTGAAACAAAAGTTTCCAAGCTTCTCTTGTTGAAATTGGGGAAAATCATTTGGTTTTACTTGTGCTACAGAGGAGAGAGTGGGTGAGTGTTGAGTTCAGGTGCGAGGCTGGGGGTGGAATTAAGAGGTCTCTGCCTTTGGAGTGAGCTTCCCTTCCAATGCTCTATAATCACACTGCTTTCTGAGACCACCGTCTCCAATTTGCAGTGAAAACCGCAGCTCTCTGGTTTCAAAGAAGGGTTGAAGTTTAGATCCTTTGTGTTTGTAACACTGGTGGGATTTGCTGATGGGCAAAGGTGAGTTCACTGAAGATCTGTGTGTAAATCTTCCAACAAACAGAACATCAGCAAGTGTTGCTGCGAGTGAGCTTGCAAATGACTGTAACAGTGTGTTGGTAAACACTGATAAAGCTGCACAGTGTTCTGGAATACCCACTGTATCTTGTTCCCATGTATTCAAGAACTCCAGTTCTTCATTTTCCTCTCATTTAAGCACGTTTTCTAAAGGCTTACCTTGTAAATGATTTACTCCAATGTCAACCAGGTTCTAGCAATATAAAAGGATCTTTGTCTGCGTGATGGTTTCCTCTGTACCACGTAACTAAAGTTACTTTTGGTATTCCTCTTGGAATCAGCAGTGATTTAAGGCAAGAGCAGTTCAGTGAAGCTGTGTGTGGCTGAACTGTTGTGGCCCCATTCCAGCTTTTCCCTGCGCTGCTTTGCACCCTGCCCCAGCGGACCACGCTGTTTGCTTTCTGCTCTGTGGGAAATGGATGTCACTTCCTTGATTAAAATGCTGGTGTGCAGCCAAATCCTCTCCCTTTTGGGCTTGCACGATTGGAAGAGCAGCGCACCTCATCAGCACACGTGCTGCTGAATCCAGCTGTGTGCCACGCTCCTGCATCTGGATGTGTTGGGATGTACTGTGACTCCTGGCTTCTGGGACGCCTGGCAGCCACACGGAGAGGCTTTTGAAGGCATCTCCACAGAGGCAACTGTGTAATGCTGTTAAAGAGGGTCTGAAGATGGATTAGAGGAAGGCACAAGCTGAACTATGAGCCACGTAGTGTCTTCATGAAACGGGGAAGGCCTAAGACAGCGTATGGCATGGGATGCCAGTGTCAGCCTCCTCTGTCTATTGGAAGGAGCCAGTGGATGTGAGCTTGGAGATGGTATTCAAGTGCAGCTGCTCACCCTGATGTGCCTGATAGCATAGGCACTTTTGGATGCTCAGAAGCCACAGAAGCTAACTTGGATACCTGGTTCTCACTAAGCTCAGTGCAGGTTACCTGGATGCTCTGTCCTCTGCCTTCCTAGCTGGACAGTTTCTCGCCTGGATTGGCATCGAAGTTGCTGATCAGACTGGTGAGCAATCATGTGTTTGTCTTTGTAAAGACTACTGGTATTGCATACTTAGATGATGAGAGACATGAAATGTCTCAAAGGCACAAAACAAAGTGGCAAAATGTCTCCTCCTTCCAAAGGAAAATGTCAGTCTCTCTTTTTTCCCCCTGTTCACTCATGTTTCCAGCTGTGATATAGTGCTGGTGTTTATTCACTTACTGTTTTCAATCTGTGCGTGCTGTCACCTTAGGCACATGTGAGCTAGTACCTGTACTCATAAACACATTGTTTTTTCTATCCCTAGATGAAATCCTTATGTGCTCAATGCAGCGAATGAGGTTTCTGTGCTTTGTGACAGTCAGGGCTCGTTCCTGCTCACCATTTTCTCATGGTTCAGACACCACCTGTGCCAATGTCTTGCTCTGACTGGCAACCTGCCTCCTTCCTCTTGCCTCCTGCGAGTGGCTCATTTGCTCACTTCCACCTGTCCCGACATATGGTTGCTCCCATTTATCATAACTCAGGTCTGTGTGCCTGTGACACGGGCTGATAAAAATAATGCTGCATGCATAGATGTCATTTGAGCAGATTATAGCTCTGTTATCGAGTAAATACTAATTTCTGACCAAACAAATTGGAAGTAGTAGGTTATTAGTGAAACTAATTTTAGCAAGGCATTTCTTATCAGTGCAGGTTTACTGATAAATAAAGAAGTAAATTGGAGCAATGAGCACTTACGCTCATTTGTGCTATTAATGAGGCACCAAGATGGTTAACTCATACTTTAGCCATTTCAAAACAGCATTAGTGAAAGTCTGATCTGATTAACTTTTCAGGGATGCAACATGGATTAATAATAGCAAACCAATAATTAAAGAAGTGCTTTTGCAAGACACAAAATATTTTAGAGCCACACTGCCCTTTGCTGCCTTCCTGAATAGATTTCAGTGATCTTCCAGCTACTAGAAATGGCAGAAACTTCTGCTTTGGTGAAGAGTGTTCATCCCAGCCTTAGTGTATTGCCTTGAAAGTTGTGTTTTACCAGTGAACGTGGTTTTGCTTTTGTGGAGGTCACACAGTGGATAACAGGTTGGGTATGGGCTGTTGTGTAGCATCTGTATTTGAAGCATGCAGACCTCCCTGCAGTCTGCAGGTTGGCAGTTGCCTGGTGTTTGGCAGAAGAGAGAGAAGACTGAGACATTCTGCAGTAATCTGGAAACTGCTGAGAAAAAGGAGAAGACAGTTTGGGATCATTGGGGTGTTCTGAGATGTAACAAGAAGGTAGTTGAAGAGCATGGCCAGTGGAATGATATGGAAAGAGGAGTGTGATGGTTCAGAGAGCTAATAGGAAAGAAACCCCTTGTAGTGAACAGTCTTCCTCCAAACTAGGAGGTGCAAGGGCAGCTGATAGAGCTAATGAGCAAGTATTATTGTAGGGGAGCATGCCCTAGCACAGCTGCTGTTTGTCTTGCATCTCCCTCCCTTTTTGGCACCCTTCTCCATTTGCAGTAGCCTCAAGGGTCATCAGCCCTGGTGTTCCAGTGGTTGAAGGCCTCTCAGGAGGAGGAGGAGAACTTTTTGCTGTGGCTTGTCCCCATGTACGAGCAAAACCAGCTGCCTGTGGGAGCTCAGTTCCTTTTGATCCCTTAACTCAAGTGTCTTGTTGGCGCTACTGCATTCCAGCCCCCAAATTCCTTAGCAGTCACGAAAAGAGGCCAGACACAGTCCTTGAGAGCTTTATTAGGCAGAGCTGGAAACTCCGTGATTGAGAGATGTTCTTTTGCTTGCTGTAGTCCCTGATTGTTTGTACTCTTGGGAAAATAAAGGGAAATTTTATGTGCAGACATAAGCCACAGTTTTCCTATAGAGCCAAAGCCTTCCCTTTGATAGAAGTGCACAAACCATATGGAATAAATCCTGTACGTAGACAGTAATCTTTGGTACTCCAGCTATTCTCACTGTATATTGCATATGCAGTGAGAACCTGAGTTCAAAGGCTTTTTAAAGTGGAGATGGGAAGTCTAAAACTCCAGGCTTGCATTACGAATACCATCTTCAACAGGAAAACTTTGATATCAGTGGTATTTCCTGCGGAATGAAATCATACTTGCAAATTGATACAAAGCTCTTGGTGATGTATAGATGGTAATAAATGGGTGGTAAAATGACTTTCACTCTTCTGTTAAAATCAGTGAGAGAGTCACAGCATTCAAAGCTTCTTACTGGAAATAAAGCGGAAAAAGGCAGTGCAGCAGAGCGTGATAGAGAGCTAGCACTGCTTTGCCCACAGACTGTGGCAAGCAGCTCCCTGCCTCGTCAGTATTTATGGGGTTTCTTCTGGCTTTTCCTTAAAGAGACTCAATAAGAAGATAAAAGAGTCTCGCTTCTCCAACCCCAGCCCAGTGTGATGATTGCCATGTGGGTGGATGCGTTTGATCTCCTGTCTCCACCCTTGGTGAGGCTGCTTCTCCCCTTGCTCTTGCAGATGCTCCAAGGACAACATGCAGTTATAATTTAGGGCAGGTAGTCTTTGGCTGCCAGAAGTTATCTCCTGAGTGCCTGCCATAGAGCTTTCAGCTTCCCAAACCCACGTTCAGCTCCAGGGTTAGAACAGTGATTTTCTGTGGCTCCTGTTGGCCAGTATGAGCAGGACGTCCAAGAATAATGAAGACTTCTGATACCAGTAATGCCTATAACATTAAGCCATACCACTAAGTCAACATCTTTTATTCAGGAAGTTGCTTGAGAATTCCTGAAATCTCTGGTGGTGTTAACTTTTCCAAACCAACATGTTAGTAATAGTCAGGTAACACTTGGAGCACAACAAAGAAATAGCTCTTTCTGCTGATGGGCATCTTTTTGGCTGGGTATTTATTTGTCACTTCAGTGTAACTATGGAGCTCCTGGCTCTGTTCATCTGGAAGAGACTGACAGGCTTTATACAGGGGGGTGCTCAAACTCTGCAGCATCTGTAACAACCACCCATCTGTCAAAGCATTGCTTACAGCAGTTACCAACTTCTGGATGGTGCTGCCCACATAGCTCTGAATGGGTAACAAAATAAATAAGGGAATAATTAGGCCATAGCAAACACTGTAGAGATGTCTAGGAAATGACATCCTGAAATTCCACCCTACCAGTGCTTATTTCCTCAGATCTAAAACTGATTCTGTACAGAATTGCTCTTGAAGCAGCTGTATTTGTTGTTGTTTTAGTGCAGGTGTAGGTAGATACAGAGATGTTTTAGCATCTCAAGCCTCAGTCGTACCTGCTTAGTAGCATAGCTGGCAGTTAGCAAAGCTTTGCTGATCTGGTGGCAGCATTTTAAGTTCCCAGTTCCCATGTAGCATCTACTGCATGTTGTGCAGGTGTCAGTGTGGAATTCTTGCTTTTCAGCCATTATAATCTCCTGGGATTTAGGAAATGGTAGCAGATACCTACAAAATTAGATGCAGAGCACAACAGCCACCGTATAGGCAGAGGTACATGTATGAGCTTCTTTTCTTGCACTTGGAGCAGTCTAAGCTGGAGCACACTGTGTGCCATGGTGAGAGATGATGGTCACTCACCTTGTCTGGCAGGTACCTTTCCATGTGCCTGGAGGAGATTCCTACTTTGTGTAAGAGCTGGTGGTGGCACACAAGGAGTGTGGGATGCCTGCTCCCAGCGCAAATGGTGTGCTCAGCAGGACCCCGCCATCCTGAGATGCTGCTAGAGAAGGGAGAGCTCTCTGCTTCTGTGTGGCTGTCAGTGTCAGCACAAAGCAGTTGTCAGTGGAGCATCTTTGTTGGTGTAAGTGCTGCATGTAGACAAGACCTAACTGAAACGTACACCTGTATGCAGAGGTCATCAAATAACTAAAAGTGGTGCACCCAGGCACAAGCTGAAGTTGTGTGAATGACTGTTCGTGTTTCCATGTGCTCCTTTCTCTTAAAGATTGGACATACCTTTGGGAAAACATTACAGAGCAGAGGCCAGTCCTGGTTATTCGTTGTTTGTTTATGGCCCTTTCCCTTCCATGTCTTTGTAGCTGCGCAGGATTAAGGTTCTTCTAAAGCAACATCTGAGCCTTTTGTCAACCTTTTCCTTTCCTGGCAATTACACAAAACTACAACTCCAGCTGAATGCTGAGCTCTGTCTTCTTTTATCCTGGTCTGTGTGCTCCCTTGTGTTTTTCTTCCCAACGTTTGTCATGTTGCAATGTTCCAGAGTGAATTAGCGGGCTGTCTTTTTTTAGGAAAACAAAGTTTTGGGGGCAGGCAGCAGCATTTATGTATTCTGTTATCGTGGGTGGCCTTCAGGTTGTAGGGGTCCTTGAAACAGGAAGATAGCTTCACTGTGGATGCAGCTTTCCAGTGCTGGGGAGGTTGGGAATACTTGTTTGACTGCGCAGCTTTCGTGTTGTTTAGATTTGCAATTCCTAGGAACAAATTAAACCTCCAAACAACGTAGTTTAAAATAGAAATTCAGGATCTCTGCAATAGAAAGCGCGTATTAAGTTCTGAGTGGGGACCGACAGCTTGAAAATGAATGTGCAGGAGGAAAAGGAGTCATTCTTTTCTGTATGATATCAAAAGTATGTGTTTTGATTGTGGTGCAGAGTGAGAACAAATGCATGAGAGGTTATTTCTGTTCATGGAATGCTTCTCTCCATGTATTAAGCTCTAGTTGCCAGTCTAAGTGCAGATTGTACTGCGGCACTGCGCACATCAGTTACATGGAGAATTGTTCATCATGTCATGAATCTGTAGAGTTTCACTTCAACATTAAAATGTGCTGAGCCTGCAGGGTAGAGTTCATTGGTAAGCTCACCATTGTGGGCTTTCAAAGGCATGTGTCCACTCCCATGACAGCAGCAACTTTGACGAGCCAAATTCAGCTACATTTTGAAAGGATTAAAGATGCCACTAAAGCTACAGACACTGGAACAGCACCAAACTGCAAAACCTTCCCAATTCAACTCCATCAACCCAAAAGACTTAAAAAAGAGAAATCAACGGAACAGTATGTTGCTATATTATACCAAATAACCTTTAGGGCTCATACCAGCCCCAATCCCTTAGAAAGCTGGAGTTTTACAGTGGCAATACATACTGAGGGGAAAGAAATGAATTGGCTGTGTAGGTGAGAGATGTTTCATTTCCATAAGCTTATGAAATGGAGCAGTTGCTGAATGCTATCAGTGGTGGAGCTGATTTTTAAGACATAAAAGAAACATGGTCCAGGAACACCAGTGTGAATACAGAAACGCAGAGGAGGCAATTTGTATTCTCTTTACCAGTAAGTGATGACACATGGGGTATGCTCTAGAAACTGAATGCCCAGATGCATTCTGATTTCTTTGTAAACTCCCCAGAGCAAGCTTGCAGCAGTGTATTTCTGGAATACTGCTGCATGGTGGTCTTCCAGGACTCCAGAACTGCAGTTTGTGCTGGACTGTTAGGGTTTTAGGTAAGTGTGTGTCTTTCTCTCTGTCTCTCTCATTATTTGACTTGCAGTAAACCCCCAAGTGATTCTATCTCAAATGCAATTGTTTTCCCAAGTATGTTACCAGAAGCTGGTGTTTGATTTTCTTATGTTACTGCCATTTACTCGCTGTCTGATGGTTTAGCCTTGTAATGCTGCAAATTCAGTTGAGAACTGGCATATGTTAAATCAGCGGCTCCACTGTCCTTGTCTCCTATCCTTTTAGGTTTGTATCTGTAAATCTGGAGGAGATTTAGAATAAAACTGAACACTGTCTATGATCTTGCTGCTGATCTTATTTAAACAATGGATGAGACACAACTTCTGCTTGTTTTTCCCAATGCACAAAGCCCAAAGTCAGTATAAAAAGTTTATGTGGAATACACACAGCCTGTTACAGCAGACTGGATCATAGTCTCATACAGCCAATTGGAGCATAGAATCGGTCATATCTTCACTGTAATCTCTTAACTCTAAGGAATTCCAGTGATAATTCCTGAACTTTATTTGGCCTTTCTCACCAAAGGCTTTCCATGCTGGACTGGGTGTGTGGTTTTTGCATGTGCTTGGAAGTTAAAGATAGAAACTTACAAACACACTGTCAGAAACGAATTGATGGTGGCGAATTCAAACAGGCATTTTATGCTTTGCTCTCCCTTTAGCTGTCAGGTTGTTTTCCATGTCCTTTCTAATGTGAATCTTTCCCTCTTTCAGTTACTATGTGGGCAAGCTGCTGTAATTGGTTTTGTCTGGATGGCTCACCTGAAGAGATGCAGCCACAACCAGAGCAGGGAGCCAGAGCTCAGGCCTATTCCAACCCTGGGTACAGCTCCTACCCATCTCCAACCACTTCGGAGCAGAGCTGCAAAGCCTGCGGGATGCGCTTCGACAGCTCCTCCAGGAAGGTGAGTTGCACGTGTCTTCCCTGGCAGTATGATATGTGACTTCCACTTAACAACAGAGCCACTTTGAAGAGTGCACATTAGTAGCCTCTGATTTGAGGACATTCCATATGGGAAAAGACAGCTGGCCTTTGCTTCTGTCTTTACTCATTCTTTCACCCTTAGCAGGCGTAGTTAAAGATGACTGGAAGTGTGGGAGTTAACTTTCAGTACACTTGGCTTTCCCAGGCTCTGAAAGAAGAAAGCCAAACTGCTCATGACCATTTGAAGGAGCATGAGTTGAACCTGAGTTTTGAAATACATTTAAAAGCACTGATGTCCTTTCAGTTAGTTGTGGCCAGAATTTTAGTCATCCATTTGTGCTTCCAGTAAAGGAGTTCTCTTTTCCAGACTATTGTTGCTTACACTAGAAAGCATAGAAGTCTATTGAGGGGTATGTGTAGAAAAAAGTTATAAAAGACCAAATCCATTTTATCTTGCTTGTAAAGTTCATTTATGAGCATATAGATACCAACACAATTGTTGCCACAGGACTTTTAGTTGGGCAGCATACCCTGTCTAGGGCATTATTTGGCCGTGGTGATTTCTATAATGCTGCTTGAAAAATGTTTTTGTGTGGAAAGTTGTTCAGTGTCCATACTCTAAGTGTCTTACATATACAGTCATGTATTTTGGATATGTAAGGATGCTTAGGCTTTTTCTGACAGTAGGCAGGTTCTGGGGTAGCTGGAATAGTGCAGTCACTGCATGTCACTCCACACACAGTGTCATCTTCAACATTGTCCTCATTAATGTGATGTGCCTTCACAAACACTTGTGGAAGGAGTTACTCTGGATCCAGTGCTTCCCGTTGAGCATAGTAACAAATAGTGGATGTAGATGATTCTGCTTTTGAAATGGAAACAATTCACCCAGTTAAGTATGAATTATACAGCAGCAGTGCTGGAACCATAGTCCCATTTTTCTTTGTTTCTTCTAAATTCTGTGTTCTGTGTAAGCTGTCTTTGAATCAGTGTCTTGTATAGGAGCAATCACTACTGCTCCAGATATGTGAAAACATTGTGACTGATTTGGGCTAGCTAAAGCTCTGGTGCACAAATGTATGTTGGAGAGGATCTGCTGAAGCAGTTCAAGACATTCTGCCCCCAGCAGACGCTGTTCTTCTGTGCAACTTGGCTGTTAGCATAACTGGGGCAGCAGAGGACAATGTGTGCTTGTGTCTCAGCTGCTCCCATTCAGGGCAGGCTATCAATGAAAATGAGTTTGAGGCTTAGATTCAGTATTTATGAAGGGGGGCTCCTGAACCTTCATTCCACCTTCCTTCTGCCACCACAGCCACAGAGCAGTGATCTCTGGGCCTGACTTGAGCTGGGTGGCAAAGCTTAAACAGCTGCTGGGAAGTCTGTGAGAGCTCATCCACCACTCCCTGGTCTCCAGCAGGAAGCTGAATACAGAACTTACAGAACACTGACGTGTTTGTGGCCGTGTTAATTCTTTAATGCTGTTGATCCGGACTGAGAAGTGTATGAAATCTCACTCTGCTGCAACAAGAGCATGGAAAACTCTACATTCTCTTCCAGGAGAGTCAATACCTTTGAACTCTAGTGTCCAGTTAATGTTTCTGCTGGAAAACAATGGATAAAAATGAATTCCTTCTGCTCTAGTGACCATAAGGATAACCTAGATGCCTTAAAAAAAACCCAACCCCAAACAAGCAACCAACCCGCAGCCCCAAAGCAGGATGGTAGCATGTGGAGAACCTGGCCTTTTATCCTAATTGTGTTGGAATTATTGTACGTCATGGCACCTACTAAAAGGGTCAGGGTAGGGGACGTTTGAATGTACTTATGAGACACTCTAACTGCTGAAGCATCTTTAAAGGATGTAAAATTTAATTGTGGGGGCAAAAATCTCGGAGTTTTCTTGGTGTTTTCCTTCTCTTTGGTGACTTTTGATCTTAGTTTTCTGCAGCAAACCGATTCCCCAAAATCTTTTCAATGTAAACCGAGCATCCTTCCTTTCCCTCTCTGCTGATAGAAGGCCATGGCAGGAATTCTCAGTGGATATGTCACATTGTTATTCCTTCCTACCCCGTTTTCTGATTTCAGTGCCTTCAGTTGGCTGCCATTTTCAGGAAGATGCTTTTCTTTGCATATTTACAGGAAAAGCTCTGGCAAGCTGGACTGTAAGGTTAAAAAACCCCCTAAACTACAGTAGCTGCAGTGAGAGCTTGAATGTTGGCATTCCTTCATTTTATCCTGCATACAGACAAGAGCCAAGTGTATCAAAGCCCCATCCTGGTGTCTCTGGGAGGGTGGCTGTGAGAGCAAACAACCAGGAGCAGCTTCCACCCTGGACAGGCTGCTGATTTGAAGTATTTCATTTGTGTTTGCTCACGCTGTGACTGTCAGTGAGCATCAGTCAGAAGTGGCCTGACCTTTTCGGAACAGGTTTTCATTTACAGCAACATCTGAAAGAGACTGGTGTCTTTAAAGTTCAGCAGATATCTCAGAGCTGTAAAAGCTGCTTAATGCTGAGATGGTTACAAACAGCTTCTGTGCATGTTTAAATGCTTGATGCTTGCATACAGGTTGGGGAGCTTTTTTTTCTCTGAAGGTAAATCCTAGTGGTAAGCTGATAAGCCAGAGCCAGGCCTGGGTTTATTTTGACTCCTCAACTGTATCATTTGATAACTAAGGCAGACTTGTGTTATTACTGTTAATTGCTTCCAAAACCCACGTTGGATAATGCAGCCCTTATGCTGGACTTGCTTGTGTGATGCCTAACCATGTAAATATGTAGGAGTTCTCTGGCTGGAAGGTCCTTGGCCATACAATGGTTCCCTTTGGAGTGTGGTGGAGGCTTCCCCCTGCCCAGAGCAAAGCAGGGCTCTTTGGGGTTTGGTTGTTTTCGTCCTCAGTTCTGATTGCTCCCTTGTCACAGATGGATAGTTGAGAGAGGGTGAGTGTTGTCAGTGGGGTTATTTCCCATTCCTCTGCCTTTGTGGAATGCTTGTTCCCCTGCTCTGGACGTATGCACAACCAGTAGTTCTTGTCTCTACCCTGAGAAGCTGGAGTGCCCCTGCAATTGTAAGGTCAAAAGGAGACAGGCAAATACTAATGGGGTTCTATTCTAATGACCAAGTGAAGGAAAACTTCTCAAAATGGGTATGTGGAAATTGCCCTTCCTTTCCTGCTGTGTCATTGATGAAAGTCACTCTTACTTGGCAAGCCCCCAGACAGCAATTTGGAGATGAGGTTTCAAGCTTGCATGACCAGAGGTTCTCTTTGTGGTAGAAACTTTCATGTCTTAAAGTGCTTAGGCAGGAAATGGGGATTCTTTCCACTGTCACTGTAACCTTATTACAGGGTCTAAATGAGAAGCCTTTTGGCTATAATTGTAAGGGGTGTTTGGGACAGGGGGGCTGCCAGGGGATCAGAAGGAGCTCATGTAATCAGGGAGTGCATTTCCACCATTAGGAACATCTTGCTTTGGGACTGTGAAGTTAAAAATGTTCTTTAATCAGGAGAAGCAATTCATGAAGCAATATTTTTGTCTCTGAGTTTGTATTTGTTGCTTCTCTGCTCACATAAAATACACATGTGTGTGTGTTTCCATGCATGTCTCCAAAGGCTCAGGACGTCAGTATTTCATAGAGATGCTTGTCCTCTCCAAGGCTGTGAATTAGCATTTTTAACCAGCACTGAAACCGGTTCTTTCTTCCCTCTGGACTTTTAAAAAGCACGCAATGGTGCTGTTGTGCTGCTCTTCCTATTGGAAAATGTAGGATTTGACTTCCTACTTGAACAGCCAAGTTTCTGCAGAGGTCACCATGGACTGGGAGTGCTTGAAAATGGAGCCCTGAGTGAGGAGACCAGAACAGGATAAAATAGAGACATTGACCAACAGAACTGAATCTGTAGAGATTTAAACATCTGGGGCCTGCTGTTTCCAAACCTTTTCTGCCTAGCACCTAACTGGCACATGGTCTGCCTGCTATTTTCAACAGAAGCTGGCTATTTTTGTTGCATAAATAAATGTTGGATTCTTTGATGTCTGTCAGGCACTCAGCGTTGCTGTTTCCTTTCCCTCTTATGGCAAAAAAAAAGATTCATTCAGTCATTGCAGCAAATTGAGGAAGGAAAAAAAAGGGGGAAGGTCACTCATAGCAAGTATTACATTGATGAAATGGAGAAAGGGTTTTCAGTAGTTCCTTCCAGTGCCAGGGCTTTCTTAATTCACGGAGGTTTGGTTGTTTTATGAAGCAGTGCACAACTAGGTGTAACTTCGAAGTCTGCTGCCTCACAGGTATCTCCTGATTTCACCTGTGGCTTCAACTGCATGAACAGGTCCTGAATAAGGTGCAGAATATGCCTGTCATCTGAGGGAAGAGGCTAAGAATCTAACTTTTCATTCTGGGTAAATGGGGTTTTCCTGATGAAGGAACATGAGTAACAAACTTGACACTTTTGCATAAAGCAGGAGGCTTTGGTGATGCTTTATCAGAGGCTGTTGCTTCCTTTGCCTATCAGGTGGGAGGGGAGCGGTGCCCGCGGCCATCGCGCGCCTCTGTCGCAGGTCATGGATGGGTTTGATTTTGTTCCCTTCTCGTTACCAGCACGTCTGCTTGGACTGCAAGAAGAACTTTTGTACGTCCTGCTCCAGCCAGGCTGACGGTGCTCCCCTCCTCTGCCACCTCTGCCAGCGGTTCCGAGCCACAGCTTTTCAGCGGGAGGAGTTGATAAAGATGAAGGTGAAGGATCTGCGAGACTATTTGGCACTCCACGAGATATCCACAGAGCTGTGTCGTGAAAAGGAGGACCTGGTACTGCTGATTCTTAGCCAGCAGCCTGTAATTACCCAGGAAGATCAGATAAGAACAAATCCATTTCATACTAGTGCCTCTGGACAGCAAGACTTTGTGATTCTCCCACCAACCGGCCCAGCATCTTCTACCTCACATGATGCGTCTCCAGGGTCTGCAGATCCCGTCTCAAGTTCACTAGCTCAGGAACATGAACAGGTACAGTCTCCAGCCTGAAGCATCTTTTGCACACTCATTCCTCTCTATTTTTGGATTAGCTATCGAGGTTGCAAGAGGTTTTCCAAGTAGATATGTGCCAAGAAAAGTGTTGTGTTAAAAAAAGTGTTACGTTATACCTGCTTGAAAAGCAAGGAGGGTTCTGTATAGAACAGATGACAGAATACTTCAGTTGTGTTTTATACTTGCTCTTCTTGGGTTTGTTTTTGGTTTTGCAGTGAGAACCTCACTTTCTTACAGAGCGATTAGGAAGCAAGATGAGTTAGTTTACACTGCCTTGCAGTGTGTAAAACTGACTTGCTGTGATGTGGTTTAACCCCAGCTGGCAACTAAGTACCAGCAGCTGCTCACTTACTGTCCACTGCCCCTCCATGATGGGATGGGGAGGAGAATAAGAACAAGG
>JBCJKH010050304.1:50434-97506 GCA_039877255.1 Loriculus beryllinus | reverse complement strand
TGAACACCTACGTTCAATTCAGTTTGCCACTCACTGTTAGAAAGGTGACAGATTGGAAGATATTTACTGCATGACAGCCATTATGAAGAAAATTTCTGATTTAAAGAATTTTTGACAGCAATTTGATAGGAATTAGTGGAGATGCAGAACTTGGCAAGCACTTGCACACTGAAAGCTTGTCTTTTCTTTACAATGTTTACTATACAACTGTACATAGTGAGATGTCTTATTTCCACTTGTAAACTTTGTCCTGCTATATAACTGAAAAGTGTATAGGAAAAACGGGCTAGAATTATGGATTGGAATTGAGGGGGAAGATAGATTGAATTTGTAGACCAAGATATTTGTTTATTTGCTGTAGATAGAAATCTTTTTGACAGTGCATTTATAATCAGAATGAATGTTACTAGGTTACCTACAGAAGGAATCAATCATGAACTATGGGAAAGTAGATTAAGTAGGTAAGTTGATCTCTCCCTTTTGCAGGCTATGTGACTATTAATGAAATTACTTTCATGATTTAACTTGGCAAGGAAAAATCACTATTCATTTCACTTGTTTCCCAGTGCAGACGCAAACTCTTCCCTTAAGAAAGTGTGCTGTTTAATTGGCTAAGTTTTAAAGGGAGAGGAGGAGGGGACCTAGCATCAGGAATCTCTGAATATGTGATGTTTCTGAGATGATCTGGAATACTTCAGCTGTCTTTTGTAGCTAGCTGTAATTTCTTGGGTGTATCCTAGGGCTGTGGTCGAATCCATTACTGGCTACACAGTAACTGGGAAATCACAGGACAGCAGGACTTAAGTGACCTGTGAGACCCATAGTTCATCTCCTCTGCACTGGGCGTGGGTCGGTTATATCTTAGTTGCTCCTGATAGGGATTCAGGATCGGCCTCTGTGATGCCAGGATCTCCTGAGGCAATCTGTTCCTGTGCTTTGTTTGCCGCTCCACTAAGTAGTTTTTCCTGCTAGCTAATTTGGATCACCTCCGATTAAATTTAAATCCACTGTTACTTGTGTTTTGGGGTGAAACCTGGAGAACAATTTGCTGCAAAGAGAAAATGAACAGTTGTTGGGTGATTTTTATTTTTTTTTTTTTAATGTAAACCATTTGGAAGACTAATGATTGCCCTCTATGTTTTCCATTCTTTAAGCTAAGCAGCTTCAAATTAGTCTTTTTTTAGTAGGCTACACAATCTAAACTGAGTAGATTGTGCCATTAATCACGTCATCTCAAGAGATTTGTCTGTATCCCCTGTCTTTCTCGAAGTAAGAAAACAGACCTTGATTGAAAATAAAAGTGCATAGCCTGATTTGCTAATGAAAACTCCCATCTCAGAATGTTGTCATTTTATAATTAAGTAGTGGTGAATTTGTACATTAGTATAAGACATACTGTTACTTTTTTGCTTAGTTTTGTTATTATGTTCTTACTTGACTAGCTAGATTAAACCTTCTTGTGCTATGTCTAGATTTGTTTTACTGTGAATATTAAGTGGTATGAAATTTCTTTACGTTGCCTTCAGTCATTTAAAGTACCATTTTACTGGAAACAATTCTTGCTGCAGTGAAGTTTGGCAGTCAGAGTTCTCTCTGCAACAGGTCAACACTTGTCATTATTATATCAGTTTCCATTTCTACATAACAAAATATTTGTTATGTTAGTGGTGACTTGAGTTGCTTGTAGAGGAACAGATTTTAGTTGTTGCCTGCATGAGTGTCTTTGGCTTTAAAAAAAAATAAGTAAGAAATAGTTCAGACAGGTGAAACCTGACTTCTGATAACAAAGGACTATTCATTTGATAATAATTAAATTCTACTGCAGACCAGGGTCAGGCCAGAAGAATGTCTTTATGTGTCACCACTACTATTCTATATCTCTGCTAAAGATGCATTAATGTGTAGTGTAAGTATGAACAGTGAATATTCATTGAAAAAAATCACAGACTGACAAGTAGCTTGGTTAGTTGGTCAAACTGTAAACCAGTGGTGTTCTGTTACTGGATTTGAAAGCAAATGTAACAGCCGGAAACCAAGATGTTGTTGCATGTTATTCATAATTTTGACATTCTGTGGTATTAGGTTGTACAGACTAATGGATTTAAAAGGCTGATGCCAAATGGGGTACCCACATATTAAAAACAGACACATCTGCTCCTGTTTTCAAATAACATTGAGGAAATGGGCAACGTAAGACACTAATGCTTATGCTTTTTATTATTCAGAAGTTATAATTAAATGTAGGGGTTTTTTTTTTCTGTGATTGGTGATTGAAGTGTGAGAGCAACCTCAGAGTGAGGAAATGTTTTAGATTATGTAGACCACAACTGATTACTACACAGCAGCACCACAAGCCCTGCTTTGGCTTGCCTTTTCATACTGTAATGGTGTATTCAACTGTGTTTGCAAACCACATTCCACCAAAGCCTGCCATGTTTATAGCTAGCTGATCAGCAATGTATGCTTACTGGCATAGGTGGTTTGCACTGCAGTTAGTGACTGTGCAGGTTATCTGTGACTAGAGGCAAAGTATGTAGATGTTAATCTTTTGCTGTTATAACAATAATGTTTGAGGCATAATTATTAATGAAAGTTACGAGTTTAGGTTATCCTTTGAAGGGGGCAGAAGTGACATACAGTCAGACAAGGCTGTCTATGCAAAGCTTACTTTGAGGTAGCTACACACTTGAAGAGGGCCGGAGAGGTGTTTCAAGCATTTGTTTGTGGACAGTGCCTTTTTTGTTTCCTAATTGAATTAATCTGTATGTATACTTGTTGGTACAGAGATCATTCAGGATATAAATCAACTATTAAAGGATGCTTATTTGAAAGAATGTTTGGCATGTTAATAATTGCAAAAATCAGACATTGGAAGCCTACTTTGAAAACCTGTGATTCAGCCAGTTGGACAAGGGAAGCAACAGAAAAACCATGCATTCAATGAAAATGCATCTAATTTATGTGCAGCAAAATTGAGCACTCTGCCTAGCATGGAGGACTGAGAAATCCTGACATACCTAGTTGCAGGAATGGGTAAAGCTTGCGATGCAAGTTGCTAGGGAGATTGGGATGGGTGATTGTAACTTCCAGCTGTGGTGATACCTTGCCATCCACAAGGTCATGATACTTAAATATTTAGCAGAGCTTGAGGGGTTAACTCTCTTTAGGGTAGCAGTCCCTGCCCTTTATAATCCTTCCTAGTTTCCTGCAAGAGGAAACCCCCCTCTCCTTGGGGTTCTTCTTTCTTTTGGTTTCCCTATGCTGCTGTATGACGAGTATGGGCTATGTGGCACTGAACACCCAAGATCAACAATTTCTCCTGTCTTTTACTGGATTTGATGGTGATTTCTATGAATATAGGGTTGAGCGGGTCATCTTGAATAGTTTTTTTCTGTGAAACATTAATGTGGGTGGGGGAGAAGTAGTAGTATAACTATAGCAGTATTTTTGGCTGGTTGGAAATCAGCCTGTGCTCTTAATCTGTTGCTTTCCTAAAATGTTCCACATTAGATGGGAGTTCCTGAAATATTATTGCAACCAGCAGCTGTCTCCATTGTTGAGGTATCAGAGTGGAAGAGAGCAGTCAGTCCGTTGACCCAAGTTCCTCACCAAAAATTACTTAACTTCCTGACTTTGCTAATATTCGAGGAGTTTGCAATATCTGCGTTCTCAAACTTTGCATTACACAATGTTTTCCATTGCTGAGAACTAAAGAAAATCTATTCCTATCAAGATAGTCAATAAAATACCTTTGGTCTGAATGGTTGATGGCTGTAGGAGATATCTTACACTGTCAGAATAGGCAGCCGTTTGATCGAGAATGATAAGACAAGTTACTTTCTATGTTGTTCAGTTTCACTTCTGACTGCACAGTGAATGCCATAAGAAGGATATTAGTGTTCTCCTCGTATTACAGTGTGGACTCTTGTTCCTAAGTCAATCTGTTGTGTCTACAGGTTCCCCAGAGGATAGAAGAGCAAAGAGATGCATCTGAGGATAGCAGTGCAGGAATCCCAGGCATGTGGGGAAGTTGGGGCCCCTGGTCTGCCTGCTCTCGGAGCTGCAGTGGCGGTGTGATGGAGCAGACACGGCCCTGCCTCCCAGCCTACTACCGGGAAAGGGGCTACCGAAGGCCAGGGCGGCAGTACCCGGCCTCAGAGAGAACTCTTGCTCATCAGCATTCCCGTCACCATGAGGACTCGCTGACTGCTTATCCTGGCCATGTCATTTCTGCCATCCGTACATCTGTGCCGCTTCACAGGAATGAAGAGCAGCTTTGGGCTGGCCTTTGGGCCTCTGCTTCTTCCGGAGGCCATAATAACAGCCACCTGAGCAGAGGAGCATTGAGAGGCAGCAGGCATTCTCAGACCCAGAGGCAGAACACCAAGCCAGAAAAGAGGTATGTGTCTATGCACTATTTTCTTCTTGCTATGATGTATCTTAAGAATGACATGTCGGATTAGAATTGACGTTTTTTAATATTTACAAAATTACAAATATTTACAAATATTAAAGACTAAGACTGACTTTTACAATGTTTGCCATCTTCTTTGGAAGGCTGTCCTCCCTGCTGACTACTTACATGATAATACCTAAGGACAGGTATAATTATTCTGTAATTGCACTAGGCAGATTATTTCCTTTTACATGATGATTTGTTGAGATACTTTTCCTTTTCTGCTACACTCTCATTTGACATTTCTATCTTCACCATAATAATAAAAGTCAGAACAAGTAACAGCTTTATAATTGGATTCCTAACTTCAGTGGCCATTCTGATTTTAATTGAGTGAAAAATAAGTTCTACTTCCCTCCCACCGCCATACCCTCACACCCAAGAATGGGCACACAACTGCCCATTCTCTTCTAGTCAAAACTCTAGGTCTGTTGTCTGTTTTTCATACGCTTTTTTCATACGCTTTTTATTTTCTTTATTCCCTTTTATGTTTTCTACCACATTTTTTAGCAAAATATCCTGTTTGATTAAAAAATGTGTTTGTTTAGTGCACAGAATATTTTTAAGAATGTTTGTATCAATTTTAGAGCATTAGCTGGTCAGTCATTAAGGCTGTACGGAGCTTACAATTAATTCTCCAGTTTCTGGAAAAACACTTTTTTTCTCATCTGTGATACCAATCTATCAGATTTTTTTTCATACATGTATGAAAGGAAAGTAGATGTGTTTCTAGTTTGAAAACTGGGGAGAACAGGCATGTAGATCCCTTGGGAGGGAGTGCTCCTGAAACATCTCTATTCTGTCTTTTCTTAGAATATGTATACCAGCAGTTGTCTGATTCTTCCCTTCTCAGCTCTCTTCTGTGAGATGCATGGAGAGGTGGTTTGTTTTTTTGGTTTAGTTAACAAAAAACTCAAATCAAGCAAAAAAAAAAAAAAAACCAAACCCAAAAAAACCAAACCAAAACCATCTCAAAACCCCCGAAATCCTCCTTCATATAATGTGCTTCTCTAAGATTCTTAATTGAAGCCATCAACTGTAATTCCTTTTAAAAGACATCTTGCTGACCCAAAAAATAATGTTACCTTGAGGCAATATTCCAGCCTGACTGGAACCCTGTCAACAGGAACTGGACAGTGGGACCCTCTGTTGCTGTAATAAAGACATCCTCAGACCCAGGAAGAAATTCTCTTCATCTAAAAGGATATTTGAAATAGAAGTTGACCTGTTAGCCTCTTGTTTGTCTCAGTAAAGCATGTATTTCCAAAAGCAGGACCAGCTGTTCAGATGTTGATCTTCCTGGGTGTTGGCTGTTTCCTTCAATCACTGCTTTGTCTTCTTTTCAAACCCATGCAAATGCATAGCCTAGACCTGTGGAGTATTACTTCAGTATGGCATTGATGCTCTTATAAAAAAACCCAAGAATGCCAGAGGCAGGCTTTTGACAGCAGTGTAAACATGACTGCATCGAGACAAAAGACTTGATATTTTCTTTTTTCTGTTTCCTACTTGATCATTTACTATAATGCGCTTCTGTTCTCAGCTGCACAGCGTAAAAGCTACAGGTTGTAATACATAGCTGGGTTATTACTGAAACTGGAAGCTTGGCCTTGACTCATCAGCAGAAAGTCATTCAAAGCCTGTTTGCTCCAGTCCCTTGGCACCCTCAGGCTCCAAGGGGATCCCAGCTGGCCTACCCTCTGCAGCAGACTTGCTGCCAGGCTGCTGGCACAGCTGGGCTTCCATCCCTGCAGGCTATTCCTTGCTGCCGTGGTGGCCTCTGCAGGCAGGCCAGGAGAGTCTGGAAGTCTTGAAAAAATCACTGCAGTTATGGCTGGAACATGAGAGGATAGTGAACAGAAAATAATACTGACTGTGTGCGGAAGTGAAGCTATGTTATTCCTAATAAATGCCTTGACATATGAAGTATTAAAATGATCATAGTATCTGTTGTGTGTCCACTTTCCTGTACGATGGAGGCCTTTGCTTTTGGAATTTCTTCTGCTTTCTTAAGCATAATGTAAGCTTCTGTACCGCAGTTGATTTTTCACCCCCACACACACTGTCCCTAGTCAAAAGACTGTGGATTCAAAGTTGTTTTTCTAATTTATTTGCATAATAAGCTATTTCCATCTTGTGTTAGGAGGGTCCCTGGTGGCTTTAAAGCCTGTTGTATTGCGTAACTTTCAGATTCTTTGGTGGTGATTGTAAAAACAGGGTAAGAACAAAAAAATGTTATTTGAAAATTAAATTATTAGAATGTCAAATCTAATACTTTTCATTAATTTACAGAATCCAGAGTACAAACCTTCTGGTCCTGTCAGATATGTGGAAAATGGATTTCAAAGTCTAAGTCACTCTAGAAACAATGTTTATAGTGTAGGACAGCATTCAGTGTTCACCAAATGTGTGATACTGGAAATTGGTGTCAGACTTTAAAAAATCTGTGGTTTTGGAATATGTACAGTCAGTGAAAACTTTTTTTGGGTATTCTTATCTCCTGTACTACTTCATATAAAAGCTGTAATTTTAATAGACTTCCATAAAACAATAAAAAAGGAATGGATACTTATGACTGAGGTAAGCTCACATTTGATAGCATGATAAGATGAAATTGGATGGCTTCCAAGTCAAATAGATTTTCACAGCCATAGCAGTCCTTCAAAGTAGGCAAATATGTTGGCATCAGTCTGCATCAAGTGGAAAAGTTCTCTCTCTGCTTCCGGCACCTGACAAAGAACTGTTCACTTCATTTGTATATCATGAATTTTGACATACCTCATCAGTGATGAGGCTATTTACATTTGCAGCTTTTGAAAGTTAGTTCACATGTTTCAGTTAGGTTTTAGAAAGCGATGCTGCACATGAAGCTCAGGGGAAGAGATTTGAGGTACTCACGATTAGAAGCCTAATTTTTAAAGTTTAAGTGTTCCCTTTTTGATCATAGTACTGTAAATGGAGTTTTTGCATAATTGAAGTGTGTTACGAAATTCTAGTCAGCCATTGGAATGAGGATGGGAACACAAAGCTGTTGATTATCTGGGCTGTCTATTGGCAAAGGAAGGGAGCTCTTCTTGGCTTTGAAGAGTTGAGTTCCCATTAGCACAGCCTTGTTTTTAATTTCACCTGGCTTAAAATGTGTGGAGCATACCATAAAATAAGAGCAAACAGGACTGAGGAGACAGTGAAAAAATATCGAAGAATTTGGACATCTTAGAGAGAGGATCGTATGGAAAAGTATTAAGGGCATGGAAAAGAATAGTGTGCTTTAAGAGAGAAAACGTATCTCAAAAGGAAATATCATTAATGGACTAGGTTTTAGTACTGTTTAGTACTATTGGCTTTCCAGTTCTCTGTTTTGGTGTTAGAAAAGAGAAAACTGCAACTTTAGATAGATGTACTGAGCATTGTGATGCTTGCAACTGCTACCTTCACTTTCTATACAACTGGACTTTCATGGTGCATCAGCAAAAATTCTGTGTCACCCCTGTAAGATGTGGACTTTATATGTGATTCTTAGGAGCAAAAAAACCAAATTACCTTTATCACCAGAATAGTGAAATAAGTAAAGCAAAGAGATATGTTAATAAAGAAATATGTTAATAAGGAAAAGGCTTCCCTAAAGCTCTTTTTGTAGAGCTTTGGGGAAGTTGGAAGAGGAATGAGAGGAGAGGTTTGCACTGAGGAAATAATCCAAAAATCATCACCTTCTCACATGGCTATAGCTCTGTGGTCTCTATATTCTGTTGCCAGCAGCTGATGTGAAAGTCTGCTGTGCTGCTTTGTACCCTGTATAGGGTCAGTTTGCATTTCTATGCATGTGAGCAATGGAAAGGAAGAGTTTATCTTTTAATGTCAAAACAAAATTTCCTTTCTGAAAGTATTTCTTTTGCCCCTGGCTCACAGATGCTTTGACCAGGCAAATGTAGGTCACTGAGTTGGCAGGCCTACAATTAGCCTTTAAAGGGACAATTCTGTTATTTGCTTAACCAATTTAAGCATCATTACTGCATATTCTGATGTAATTTCTGTGACCTGTTCTAGTCAGGTCCCGTTGATAGAAGCGGACAAATGTGTGATTGCTGGACCTTCAGGTTCAGGAGGTATTATTTTCTCATGTTCTGAGGCTTTATATTTGTGGCATGAGTATTTGCTTAATATTTGGAATGAAAGCCAGCTCAAGCACTTAGCTGCCCCTCCTTTCATTATTTCTTTAATAGAATGAAAATGTGATGCATTTCATTCCAAACCCAGTGTGGCTATAAAAGCTTACTGGGGGTTGGTGTGTGTGCAGGAGGGGGACACAGAGAGAAGGATTTAATTCTCTTCTGAGGGTAAATATTCCAGAAAAATCCAAGAGTAGCATAAGTAATCAAAGAATTCATTTTGGTAGCACTTGGAGATTCAAAACCGTATATGAAAGGTGCTCATTTTCCTTCTGAAAAAAATTCCAAACAGATTCTATTAGCAATAAAGATCATGGGGAGGTGTTTCCTGGCAAAATGAATAGCTAGCTGGGGTGATTGTGGCCTTAGATTGACTTTGTGCTGCCCCACCTCTGAACTGATTGTTAATTCCTCTGATACGTTCTAGGTCTCACTTATTATTGCCTCATTAGTAAAAATTTTTATTATTCTACTGTGAGTATACTTTGAAAGGTTTTACCAAAAGTAAAATCTAGCATGCTACTGTAATTAAGCCATCTGAGAAGCTGTCTTAATTTTGCTGCTGGACATTTCAACCCTTCCTGAAGTGGATTGACTGAAGGAGAGGACAGGAAGTGAGAATGCTGCATCGGTCACACACAAGACAGTGCATTTTACCAATGAGTTATTGCCTGGTCACTAAGGGGTAGGAACACAACAAAACTGCCATCATAGTTGTAATGCATTGGAGCAGATTTATGTGGTAACTTGAGCTGAATTTCTGCTGATTTACTTGCCGACTGCATGGTCACATTATTCAGTCAAACCTTAAAGATGAAGCTAGGGGGAAAAACTTGCAGATGCCTGGGATCAGAGATGTTATTAAACTCATAGGAAAGGAGGACTGCAGTATTTGAGTTCAAATTCTGGAATCCTATCTCAGTACTGAGAGTGACATAAATGAGGTTGTATAGCAGTTGCTGGGAGATCAGCAAAAGCCAGTATAGTAAGTTATTGTACTGGGCATATTGCGACTGTGCTAGACTGAGGTATTAGTGGTGATCTCTGAGAATGGAAAAATTTCATTTAAGGTAGACCACATGTGTATCTCTTATATTAATCCAATTCATTAAACCTGATTCCAAGAGGCAATTTACTTAGTGACTTTATTCATTAATTCTACTCTGTCAGAAAAAGCAAATTTTTTTGCCTCTAATATAATATAAAAATAAGAGAATTACCCCTATGGTATAACCTGTTTTCCTACAGAAGGTACATGTTTTATGCATAGTTGAAATTTTTAAGTCAAATATGCTTGCAGTAATTTTACTACTCATATGCATATATGCTGCATGAGAAGTAGTGAATATCCACACATCATGATGAGGTTACCAGTTACCAGACATGTAAACCAGGCTAGTTAGTTCCCTTGGTTTAGTTACCTTGACTATGAAAACCAGTAAAAGGAAGCGAATGCCTGCACTGATTTAGTTGTGATGGCATGTGCTGATGAGGTGTGAGCAATATGTTATAATGCAGCAAAAGAAGTTTGTGAGGATGGCTCTGATTTTCAGTATGTGATACTCTCTCAGAAGGAGTTAACTCTTGTGACCAAACATTGGACAAAGATAACTGCTTGCTGCTTTATGGCTGTTTTCTTGATCAGCGAGCAGACAGACATGCATTTTCCTAACATAAAACAGAGTCAAAGGGCTCCCTTCTTTCGTTCATGTTCAAGTGATTTTCTCCAGATTGATTTAGAGCTGGTGAAAAGTGAGTACGTGGAATTCAAAGCTTCACAGGGCTATGGTACAGTGCTGTGAGGTGATACATAGTGACTTTTGGTGTGAATCAACCTGACTGTTGAGAGCTCTTTTGAGCAGATGGAAATATATTCCCAGAACCAGTAAATCATGAATTTTTGTTAAAAATTATTATTGTGAAAGAATCTGCTAAAATATAGTGAAGTATAAACTTCATAGTTTCAAACTTTCAGTTATGACCAAATTAAGTCAGTTCATTTTGTGACTTAGAGTGAAAATGCATGGTAAACAATCTTAAAGTAACCCTTGTTAACTGTGTGCCTAAGAATATACAAAACATAAAATTAAAAGCAATATGGAAAGTAAATGATTGAATAGGACAGTTATAGGCCAGTTAGAGTTTTAAAAATTATAAAACAAGTGCTGGGGATTAAAAATACATATCTGAAATTATTTTAATGATACTATGGTGGGAGTAATAAAAATAATGAAATACATTAAAAATACATATACTTGTACCTATCCTGGTAACTAGAAACTGGTTTTTTGCATTTGAAGTGGAAGTTTTGTGTGTGCAAAGACTTCTTGGTCTCCCTTTATTTTTTTTCTTAATTACATTTTATATATTGGAGTGATGTTTCAGAAACTTCATTGTTGTCAGGTATAGGTAATAAGCCACTTTCAGTTCTTCTGAAACAAAATCAAGGCAATTCTAACTATGTTAAATATTTGAACTGTCTGTAAATGGGTAGTGCTGTTTAAAAGCTGTCAATTACTGTAATGTAATGCTGCTAAATATTTTGCTGTGATCTAAAATATTAGGTTAAGTCTTGGTAGAGTTATCCACAGGAGCAGATTTAGTGAGGTTAGGATGTACGTAATTGATTTAGAGAAAGAGGATTTGGACTGTTAACTTAAGCATGTGAATGGTCCTGTTAAAATCATGATGGGTAGTAGGACTTAAATTTAAGCTGAAGAGCTTTGATAAGGATCTAAGCAGAATGAGCTCCTGTAGAACTAAGTTTCTAGTGGGAATCAAAGAAACGTGCTTTTAGAGCATTTCTTTTGGTAGAAATGTATAACTGCAGTGCAAAAGCACAAATTAGTATAATTTAAAAAGGTACTTTACAGTGGTACTTAATCTGGAATATTAATTGGGAAATACAGCTATAAATCATAACTGTACTCTTTCTTCTGTCTTTTCTCCCACTTTTGTCTTGCACGTGAAACCTGTGTTTCTGTTGATAGATCACTGCTGAAGTCAGCTTGAGTAGATGCTAGCTGTGTTGATAGGGCAAAAATACAGTCAGCAGCATTTCAGACATTAGACTGTAGGTAACTGCTTAATTCCCAAGTGAGAAGAATGGGCAAGAACCTGAAGAATGCTTGGGTTCTGAGCAGTTGAAGCAGCATCAGGCTATATGTGTGATTAGACCAGACTCACTGATGAGATGAGTTTCCTTAGCGTATTAGAGAACTTCTGTATTTATACCAGGACAGGATTCCTCAGATAAGCCTCTGAAGACTTTGAAAAAAGCTTTGAACTCAAACTCTCACAAAACTAAAAGTGAGTGGAAATTGTTGGGTTTGCATCTATCCAAACGTTCTGTGATGACAGTCTGTTGTCTTTCATTACAGTGATGCCTGTAGCTGGGCATAGAGGGAAGAAACTGTCTTCCTCTGCTTGTGGGATAATTTCTGCCAGTAGACGAGAAAATTTTGAAAGTAATATCATGAAGCCTGCAATTCTGGTGCAGCTTTTCCTCCTCGTCACTGGTGGAACTGGTGGCTGAAGGCTGTTACTTTGCCAGAACATTATATTACTCCTTGAGAAACAGTGTGAAAGGTTGTGAAGTGAAAATGAAGGAAATTAGTGGTTTCTTTGGATTCATTCTAACAAAACATTCCAACAGTATGAAAGCAAGTCTTCTGTGGTGTCATAAATGAGAGGTTTTGCTAATGTTCAACCTTGCAGTTTTTTGTTTAAAAGAGAAGAAGCATTTTGATGGCAGGAGATAAGCTGAGTGAAATGCTGCAAAACTCATGTAAAATACATTCTTCATTCTGTCTGACATCAGAAGAGAAAGAAAGTGAGTTATACTTCAACTGGAAGTGAGCCAGGGAGCCTCTGTTTAGAGAGGAAGAGAAGGGAAGTGATGGAAAGAGGGGAAAGATGAAAAAGCTATGTTGGCTTTGTAAAGAGCAGTTAAGAGAACAGGTGGAGGCCCAGGAAATCTCTAATCTTACTTTTGTATTTTAAAGATGCTGCATATCCTTACTTCAAAGAGGATTTCTGTTCAATATAAATAACTAGCTCACCAGCTCTGAAAGTACCTCATTCTTAGTGAATCTCAAGAACACTTGAGGTTCAAAGCATTGTTCTTAGCATAAACTCTGTGAGGCAGTGATAATGCATTTGTTTGCCATCCAAGGCACATGTATGCTTAAAAAAAGCTGCTACAATAAAATTCCTTTCTGTCACTCAAAAGGTGCTGTGAGGGGCCAGTTCTCACTATTCTCTGCTGATTTAGCCTCAGCATGAGAGAAATGGTTAAATAGTTATACCAATAATAGCTAAAAATAATTATTTTAAAATGTTTTCTACAAACCTTACATTAATAGCAAAAAAACTTCTTTTCATACTTGTCTGGGCAAATGCATTTTTGAACTCAAAAATATGCCTGGGTTGGCTTATGTTTAAAGGAGCCCATCATTTTTGTTATCAAAGTGCTAAAGAGATTTGTTTGAACAGTCAGGAAGGTGTGTGTGTTTGAGAGTTATGCCCAAAGAAAGGGGCAAAGAAGACCTTCAATGAGGCTTAATGCAGCCATGGACATGTCATTACAAGGGTGCTAGAAACTTAGGCTACCAGAAATAGTACCTCATTTCTTAATCAGTAGGGACTCTGGAACATTTCCAAATTACAGATGTAGAAAAACAAGCCAGGCTGAGACAGGACCTAACAGTAAAAGTGCTGTTATTCTTTTACTTCTTAGTCACTGCTCTATGTTTGTTGCAGTGGTCAACCAGTTTACAAGAAAAATGGCATCCCTCGAGTTTTTCTAATTTTTACAAATAATCTCATGAGGTCCCAGCAGCTTTTGGTCCCTTGCTGCCTTCAACCATCAGTCCTTTCAGGTATTAGTCATTCTATGTTTAAGACCATTTAATTACTTCTTCCAGGCAGAATTGTCTTATTTCAGATCACCATTTCTTGCATGTCCTTCCATTCTTTTCAGTTCTAATTCATGACTCTGAACTGGAGATGAACAGCCAGACACCAGTCTAATTTTTGACTTTTTGTGTGATCTGTCCTAGTTTGCCAGGCAGCAGTTCTTCCAGTGAGGATGGTGCATCTAAGTGCTCCTCTCTGGAAGAGTCTAGTGCTTGTTGCTGCAAAGAATTTGTCATTTAGGAGACTGGGACAGAGGCATATTCCTACCATTCCACTGGTCTGCACAAGGTTTATTGCTGTTATTAGCAGCTTTTTCTCCTGCTGATGAAAAATGCAAGCAACCTGACTGTAGATGATAAATTCAAAATGCTAGTATCAGTAGAACTGCCACCCTCTGTCCACCCCTGTAATCACCACCACTTGCAACCTGCACTCCCTGCAATGAAGCAGTAACTTTCTCAGCACTAGGAGTTGTTGCCAAGGTTTGTATCTCAGGGACTTTAAATTTGGTATGGTCAGGTTGGAAAGAAACCAGCTGTCAGTACAAATCACTAAGAGACTGGAGCAAATAAGAATAAGGAGTTGTATCTGTTTCGCAAAATGAATCAAATGTGAATAGAAATGTCAAGAAAAATTTGTGTTTGTTAGTTTTGGTCTTGCACAGAAATTTAGAGTTATGCTAAAAATCAAAAATGGCAACAACATAGAGGGAATCAATATGTTTGCCCATTCAAAAAAAAAAAAAAAAAAAAACAAAACAAACCCAAACCAAAAAACCCAGACTAAAACCAAAACCCCCAAACCAACCAACTAGCAGAAAAACCCCATATTCCCCTACACAAACTGTGCTCATTTAAATCAAGTTGGGTTTAGTCTCAACATTTCAAGTAATTCCTACTCATAATTTGTCTTTCATTCCTCTCCTGTCCATTTAGAGGAAGGGTTTTTTTCTTCTGTAATGCTAAACCCCATTGTACTACTGTTCTCTACGGTAACTGCCAAAAGCCTACCTCAACAGTGACCATCACAGTCACAGAGCAGATTAATGGGTATAAACAGCTTAAGAGTGCTGGTTGCTTATCTGCCAGGGTAAATCAACACTCTTGTTCACACATCCTTGAGGCAGGAAGATTGATTAAAAGTCCCACATGGCCATAAAGCTAGAATGTTAAGTAAATGACTTCCAAGGTTCCCTTGTAACAAGAGTCTTGGGAGAATATAAGACTTAGGAAGAAAACAAACACAAGAAAAAACAAACCCAAAGAAAAGTCTGTGATCTGGTGTCTGACATTTGTAAGACTTCAGTTTCTAGAAAATAAGTATGTCAATTTATAACCTCTGGTTTTCACTGCAGTTCAAGTGTATTTTATAGATATTAAAAAATATAAACAAATTTTATAGTTCGAAGGAAAATTACTTCTTTTAATGGTGTCTCCCTTCCCGAGCTGCAGAGGTTCCAAAACCAGCTGTATTCACACATTGCTCTGAACTGGAAGAAAACTTTTGCCTACTCATTCTTCAGACTGCAGCAGTAGAAATCAAGGCCTGGTACAATATTGTTGTGAGTGTGCGGAGGACAAAACTACACTCTACAGAGTTTGTAGTGTTTGAGAGTGCTGATACAGGTTTAATACAGCCTATCTACTGGCCAAAGAGGAGAAAATAAACTCTGTACCATAATAAGAATATTTTACTGCAATTGTCATCTTTTCCAGAAGTATCTCAGTAATATTTTCATGTTTCTTATACTTTTTCCTTAAATATTTATTGGTATTTCTTAACAAATGAAGCAGAATCACAGGAGGCATTATAAACAGATAAAAATGTTTAACAATCTTCACCATACTGAATTCAGATTTTCTTCTGTCATTACTCAAATCCATAGTAGGGGTTTCCTGCTGTTATGTATCTCAAGCTCCTCAGAAACATGGTTATGAGTTTTAGGAATATACAGCTTTGATTCTATGAATTTCCATTTTAAAGGTGAGACCTAGGGGAACAACAGCCACCTCACTCCAAACTCCTACTGTATACCATACCTAGCCATTTGCCTTTGCTAGTTGACACTAAGTGACTTCCCATGCGAATCCCAGCCGAAGGGGGCCCAGGATTTAATTCAGTCAGTAGACTTCTTCATAGATTCCCAAAACACAAAGCAAGTGTCCAGCTTGTACATGTTTTCTGTAAAAAAGATAGAAATTTCTGTTGCCTTGCAGTGAGTGACTCTGGCAAATTACAATTCATGTAAATAACTGCTCCTTCACTTAACGAATTCAGTAACTGTTTTCTCTCTCTTTCTCTGTTTTTAGAAGCAGAAATAGAAATCCTATTGGTCCAGGAAAGTATGGATATGGAAAAGTGCCCTACATTTTACCTTTACAAACCGACACCGGTCAGCAGCCTCAGAAACTTCGGAGACAGCGACAGTCATCTAGGAACCATGTATTTCATCAGAGTCCAAGTCTCATGAACACTTACAGTCAGGGAGCTAGCCCTTCACTTCAACATGGGAATCTTTATCAAGAAGAAGGTGGGCCTCAGGCTGGACATCAAGCACTGGGACCGTCAGTTTATCAGTCATCTTCGTTTCCTGTATCTCAAAGCCTGTTTCACAGCAGTGACTCAAATCATCATGGGTCTGCATCACACCAGGCAGTCCAGGGTCAGCCTCAGCCTCAAAGAGCTGCAGCAATTGTGTGCATTGGCACTTACAAGCAATATAAACTCTGCAACACCAATGTAAGTCTGGTTTTTCTATATTTAATTTGCTGGGCAGCTGTTGGTTTTCCCTAGTATGCTAAATGTTCATATAGTCAAGAAGTAAAGCTGAACACTGTCTCTAATTAATGAATAATTTTTTTTTAACTTATTTTAATGTCTTGGGGAGTACTGAAAGTAGATGCATGATATTATAGGTACCTAATACCGTAACTTAAAGGCTTTTAAGCAGTTGCTAAATCTACCAGTACGTAAAGTTCTAATTAGATAAAAGGAGAAGTTGAGTCACAGACAATTTTAACATTTTTCTGTGTGAGAAATGGAAAAATGGAGTTAGGGTAGGCCATGTTAAAAAGGTTCCCTACTTCTGAATCCCATAAGATAAGGCTAACCTTTTGGCAGTGCTAGTCATGCTCAAATACCATTTGGAGCCAGTGCCTAGTAGCCTAGGTCACACCAGAATCTTTCCATGGTGTTGTGTGTGTTCTGTAACAGATGCTACTTTTACCATTACTCAAGCTTTACATGCTTTGATTTTTGTCTTCCTAGTTTATTGGAGAGAAAATGTGTTCTGTGTTAATTTTTAAGTAAAGCTTACTCTGTTATTACTTCAGTCAAAATGTTTGGCTGGGTGTAGCTCTGTGCTCTCAGCCAGTCTCCCATTCTATGTGGGAGGTAGTGAGGTTTTGCAATTTTTATTCTGCGAAAAGTCTCACTTTCTGGCAGTGTCACTTTAGTATTTCCTAAAGTATCTCTTCCTAATATTTATACGGGATACTAATCTGACTTAATGTTGCAAACTTGAAGAAGCTTGTATTTGGATGTTAGAAGCAGGATGGTCGAGTGGTCTCAGTATGTTTAAACAACAGGCCATATTTTTCTGAGTGGGTGCACATTTGATTCTTCTGTGTCTTTGAAATTCTGTTTTGTTTAGTGGAAGCCTGCGCAGTGGAGATGTAGCAACAGAACCTATGATCAGGATAAAAAAAAAAATGACCTAAACAAAGCAGAGGAGTGCTTTTTCTGTCTCTCGGTTGTAGCAGTTATTACATCTGCTTTATTTATGAATAAAGTCCATTGATTTGGAACTAGAGCAATTGATTGCAGAGCTCTAATGTCAGGAAACTTTTAGCGTATTTGTCTGAAATGGAAAACATGAAAGGGCTAATTTGAGCCTCTGAGAATAGTCTCTGGTACAAATAGCTCTTTTGAAAAACGCTGTTTTTTGAAGGAAATGGGAAATGAACTTAGTACATGGGCATTAATTTGGAAAGTTTTCTGTGCTGAATTTGCTCACTGCAGTGCACAAATATCCCAGTCTTTACTTCATCCCCTACTACATCAAGGCAAGAAGTTGAACAGTATTCTGCTTAACTTCAGGAATGTAACAAGATCCTTTCCAGGAAAGATCTCTTTTCAGAGGAAAAGGGGTGAGAGGTGAGAAAGTTAGAAATGAGCTAGAAGAAAGACGTAATCCCAGATGGCCAAGGTATGGAGAAGGAACAGTTGTAGAGGAAATTTGTTGAAAATGACAAGTGGGCTAGAGAAAAGAGGACTCTGAGCTTCTGAATTAGACAGTGGCAAACCATGCAGGTCAGTATGATGAGTGGTCTGGCCATTGACAGATTTCTTTTGGTAATAGGGGAACAGGAGTGAAAATAACTTCATGTCAATTCTAGGAACTGTTGCTTATACAGAAGAATTCTATAGATGAAGAGCAAAAATAAGAGAGTGTATTGTATTGTTGCTGCATTTTTGATATTGTTGCATGTTTAAATACAGCTAGAAAGAAATAATTTATATTACAGGAGACTTTTAATAACAGATTGAAATTGTAGATGATGTTGGAACCAGATGATCTTAAGGTCCTTTCCAACCCTAACTATTCTGTGATTCTATGATTCTCTGTAGCTTCTCCTAGGCATGGAGCTCTACATAGTGATATTCTTTATTCAGTGACATTTGTCTTTCCCTCTGAGAAGCTGTAATTGGTATTCAAAGTTATTTTTCTCCATAGAATGCGTTAATTAATATAATTATAAAAAAGTTGCTAAGAACATTTTTAGTATAAAGGCCCAGACAAGAGCTGAACAAGGCCCATAGTGTTTCACTTGTTTGCTTGTTCTTCCTGATTAAATGCTTTTGTATCTGGGCTTTAATTTAATTTATTGGCAGTGACATGAACCAGTGGTCTTGTCAGCATGCAGAGAACAGTATCTTTTTCTTTCTTTTTTCTTTTTTAAGATTTCCTGGTTCATACCAAAAGTGAAAATCTCACTTACTGAGCAGAAAGTATTCTGTTAACGGTTATCCATGTGTTTGGCCACTCCCTCTACATTTTCTCCTTAGGGCAGTTAATGAATAACAAATTAAGTCAATCTGCCTTGGTCCATTAGGTCATTTCCTCATTATTGTCCATTTATTGTTTTTTCATTAATAGCTGAACTCATTTTACGTGACTGACAGCTTGGTTCGTAGAAGTTTAACTTGCGGGGTTTGGTTAGGGAGAACCTCAGAGTGCTTGTGTTTGTTCAAGTGTTTTTTGCAGGTTGTTAAACCTATTTTCTTATTGTACAAGTGGCTTCTCCTCTTCAGCACCTTGCATATAGGCTTTGTATGCATTCACCTCAGAATATACAGCTGCCCGTCACCTCTTTCAGCAGGGAATAGGGAGCAAACATCTGTCCTTTACACACAAACAGTGCTGTCAGATCTAATTGAAACCATAAACTATTTGCAGTACAGTAAGATTCTTCAAATGTAATCTGTGTTCCTCCAAGATGGGGGAGTGATGAGTAAATCTTCCTCACTTCCCTCTGCATTACAGGAGGGAGAATTATACAGGGGTGTGGGTTAATTAGGATTTGAATGCAAACTTGTTTGGGTTGTTTTTTACCAGGACAAAGGAAGCAACTCAAATGGAACATTTGTTTACTGAGCACTTTTTGTTATAAACTGTCTCAAGCATTGCCAAGTCACTAGCTCTTTGTGAGGATATATTTCTGAATTAACTTCAGGCTGCAAGTTGCTTGGGCAGTGTACGCAGAATCAGAACACAGTGATTACTTTTACTTTCTTACCCTGACTCTTAAGCTATGCATATTATTACTCTAGTACTACAGCTATGGAAAATCCAGCTTTTGGTTCTGAATACAAGTTCTTAACTTGGATTTGTGTTCCTCTGTGTAGAGCACTTGTGAATGGCATCTTTGCATGGAATGCAAAGTATCTGAAAAGCAGTTTTGGAAATGGAAGGAGGTTTTACTGTTGAAGGGATGAAGTGAAGTAAAAGGCTCAGGGCCAATCCCCAGATCTACCATGATGGGGTAAATTCATATATTTAATTTCCTAGAGAATAGTAATGATGCTAATGATACTAATTTTGACTGGTGTATATTAACACTTTCCCACTGAAAGACTTTTCTGGAAGCAGAACCCTAATTAAATAGAATTGAAGTGTTCTGCAGGAATATGTCAAGTCCGTTAAAGACTGCTTTGCTTTTCTGTCACCTAAGCATATAGGTAGGCCATGGCAGCTCCCTTGGCACCTGCGATCTCAGGATGTTTCGCCAGCTTGCTGGCATTCTGACCAGGCATTTTTGAAAGTTTTTTACACTACAGAAAATGAAACATTTTCAACGTTTCAAGTTTTAACAAAGGTGGAAGTAGAAATGTTTAATTTTGTATGGAACAGAAGCGGTAATTGCCAGACAAGTCTTTTCAGAAGTGGTATGAGGCCTGTGAGGATGTGTTCATATACTGAGGTGGAGACAAATAGAAGACCACGTGTTTTTAAGAGTGCTTTTTGGTTTTTTCTTTTTTAAACTGAAAAGCCCTTTCTTATTCCCAAAGAGCTACTGTGTGGTTTGTTTATTTTCATTTTGGTATTTATATAGAGTAGGTGTTTGACAGAAGTGGTAAAGCAGGGTTATGGTGACATATCTTTTCCTGAGGAAATTTAACTTTGACTTTGTGAGGAATTTTCCCTGCAAACACTGTGGGATTGTGTGTACATTTGGTAGCTTGTCGTTCTGTGGGTGTATAGGAAACTTATTAAAAGCTTACATTACTTTGGGTTGTGCTGTTCTTTCTTTGGCTATTTTGGTATTTGAAGCAGAATTGTGTAAATATTAATTCAGAATGTGTTGCCACTAATGGGGTCTTAACTCACCAGGCAGAGGCACAGAGATAGTGCTTGTAAAATATCCTATGCAGTTCTATCAGTTGCCCCTTGTATAAAAAAAAACCCACATAGAGGCGTCTTTGATTAAGTTCTTGGGCCACAGTTTTCTCCTCTGCATCTCTGCACCATGGCTTTATGACATCCTCTTCAACAACTGAAAAGACTGTGTTAGAAAATGTTTTGCATTATGATGTTCCTGTTAGAACCTCATTATGAGAAACTGTCTGCCTTAAATCATTAGGAAAAATATGTTGGGATAACTTTAGAAGCTCTCTCAAATAGTTTATTCCACAAGTGTGCCAGTAACAGAACACTAAGTTAGCTGTTTTACATGATTTATTACTAGGTTAATTACTTACTAACCTCATAAATGTTCAATAAGGCCAGAATCACACAATTCAGAAAAATTTGATGTCTAGAGGCTAATGATTTTTAATTGAAAAGTCAATTGCTTTGTTCAGTCCAAGAGTCATGATTTAATGCCAAGAACTATGGAAACAGACTAAAAGGATAGGTGCAGCTAAAAATTTTGTAATGTATACATGGCTACAGTCATAGCCTGTATTCTTCAGGTCAGGAGAAATGACCCATGGGATCTCTAACAGGAATGATGGGATTTTTGTCTTTCTCCAAAGACAACTTATTAAGGTATAAGTAAAACATAGTGGAGGCTTGGATAAACACCTTAAGGTAAAAAACCAGAAATATTCCATAGGAAGATAAAGTTTGAGGGTGTATATCAGTGATAAAAATCTACAAAAAGTGCAAGGGCATTATCTGAAAGGCACAGCAAGAAACTTTAATGTTCAGTTTACACATAGAAGAATTAAATTTTTTAAGGCAAGAAATGCCAACCTTGCCATAATGAGTCAATGAGCTATCTTAAGTCTACCTTGGGTCATGCAGAACGAACTTTTTTATGATTGAGGCATTTTGGGACATGCTTCTAGTTTGAGTTGTGATCTTTAATGAATGGCACAAACCCTTCCACACACTGAAATGTTATGAAAGAAGAAGTGGGATTCACACCGTCAATTTGGAAAATCTGTAGTGAGGATCCATGCAGACTGCAATCATATTTACTCCATAGAGAACAGTAGTGCTTTTGGAGCAGTGCCATACATAACTTCACAGTAAATATGAGATATCTCAAGCAATTATGAATATAACTCAGGACCATGGTTAGTGTCATATAAAAAATCACTCCTCTTGTAAAAATGTCTGAATAACATTGTGATGGTCAACCTAAAGTTTTCAAATTCTTTTTGAATTAGGAGCAATTCATGCCATTGCTCCTAAGTAGCATAGTCAATTCTCTTGTCTGTTCTTGGTGTTTATAGGTGATAGACAGTTACTATATTTTAACATAGGATTTAGACAATTTGTATACATTTAGCACCATTAATATGTTTGGGGTTTAGCGTGAGCATTCCGGGAGCTAAATTTTCCAGAGGCTCTGTCAACTTCCCAATACGTATTTTCTTGATTTTTAATGTAGACTTATTTCCAAAGGTATGGTTAGCAGCAGTGCTTCAGAATGTACGATACTGCAGGAAGCATTGTGCTGCATTTTTCTTCTCTGAGGTTTTTTTTTTTTTCAGTTCTGAGCCTGTTAAAAGGTGAAGCTGGAGAAGTCCCTGTACTGGTTGAAGTTAATTTGTGTCTAAGAACAGCTGAAAATTCAGACCCTCATTTATGCGTAGCAATAACCTGACATAAAATGCTAATAATTCTTCTAAGTGCCTCAAAGTCAGAACCATAATGCCTGTCAGTTGCCTGAAACATTTGTTTCCTAACTTCCCAGTGAGCTGTGAATGGTAGGCATCACGCAGCAATTGGAATTGTCTGAGAAGTTACTACCATTCTTATTCTTACAGTAAATGAAAAACCTGTGTCACGGAGAAGAGGAAAGAGGGAAAAGATCCAGTTATCCAATCACTTCATCAGTTCTGAATAGCAGCATTAGCACTCAAAATACTGTGGGGTTGGAAACTTCATTTGGGTGCTTGTTGAAATGCAGTGTTTTTTGTTGTTCCACACTAAACCATGACTGCAGGGTGATCAGGGTGATTTAGATGCCTGGCCTGGTTGTTCTTCAGACATAACCTCTGTGCCAAGCTTTGAAGAGGAAGTGGATCAGTGAAACTTGGGACTTGAGATTTGCAGTCAGACAGTTGCATTCCTGGCATATTGTAGATTTGCTTAATAGGGTAATGTAAATTTGAGTAGTTGTCATTTATCAACAAGTTTATAGACAAGTGTTGTAGGAGATATTTAAAGACATTCCAGCTTGTCTTTGTTTCTTTTTGTCAATTCATGTTGGCAAAAGTCTTTGCTTGAAATTCTGAGCATAATTATTCAACACTCCTATAACAAACAAAAAATTTGCATTTTATCCATGTTAGTTTAATCGCATCCAGGTTTTCGACGCAGAGGAAGCTGCAAATGTCTACAAACTTGGATCAGGGGAAATCCCTCAATTAATTTACAATTTTTGTTTTTTTAAACGTTACACTTACAAACATTTGTTTACTATTCTCATTAATTGCAGGTATAGAAAACACCTGCTGTCAGATGTTCATCAAGTGTGCTGTGTGTTTGTCCAGAAGAAACACCTTTGCATGCAGCATATTGCTCACAGAGACATGCAAGTGTAATTAATAAAACAGAGCTTCTTTCTAGTGATAGATTGCTAAGGCTGTTTATCTTCAGACTCTTGACTTTTCTTTGTGGAAAACCCAATCCTGTATGTTTTGTATCTGTCACTGCAGTGTTGGAGAGGCAGTGGATGATCTGTAGAGGGAAGAAGCCAATGAAACATCCCCTGCTCTTTTCTGCAAACTGTCTTTGGGTTTTGGCTTCACATTAGTAACTATCCAGCCAAATAATGTACTGTTTTCTTTTTCTGTATTTCTGTTTGCATTATCATTTGTTAAAGATAGCAAGCATATTAATTATCTTGACGGCTGTTTTTAGACCTCACTTTGGGTCACTTTTTGATGACAATATTTTGTGATGGTGCATAGTTTCAGTTTGAGCAGCAAAGTGCCATTAAAAGGACTCTCTAACATGAAAAAGTCAAACCTTGAAAGATTTAGAGCTTTCAGTACTAGAGGTTTGTCAGCAATCCTATAGTAAATCTTTGTCTGTTAAGAAAAATTGTTTAATTACCTTATAATTTATTATTTTACCCCAGGGACCCTGCCTAGACCAACAGTTATTAGTAATACACTATTCAATGTTGTTATTTTTATTATTCAGCCTTTGGCTCCCTGCCTTTAAATGCTCCTCGCAGAAGATGAGATTCTCTAGGACTAGTCATTGATACTGCAGTGTTTGATTTAACATTCACAAAGCTGCTGTGTGACAGCAGGATCTAATCTTTATTATAAGGGTACTGAGATATGGAAGAATGTGGTTTAAAAAAGGCATTCAGTAATTTAATGCTTCATGTTGAGTAATTGAGATTAGATTTTTTTTTTTCCTCCTGTGTTCATTATCTATTTATTACTTAACATTGTCAAAGCAAAATTTGCATTGGCCAAAACTCTAATTATGATTTCACAGCTCAGCTGGAAATCAACTTTGGAGGTTTTCAGTCAGACCCTAGAGTGGAAAGCACATAGTTCACAAACTGAGAAAGGACTGGATTATGTAAATTGCGCCATATGTGACATTTTCCACTCAAACTAGTAGAGTAGCTAGTCCACAAATTGCGGACTGTCTTTCATGTTCCTTATTCTCTATGTCAATTGTATGCTTACTAGCTTCTATAATCAGTAAAACAGATTATGTAAATAACTCTTCTAACTAAACATTCCTGATTATCCCCAGATTAAGTCCATTCTGCACCCTGAGTGAGTTGCAGATCATACGGAAAAAATAGCATGTAATCATATAGTTGAGATTGGACCTTGCAGGAAAAGAAAGAGCCGAATTATATAGTAATTGTATGGACAATCCCTTCTAAGTTGAGGTTAAACATTCTTTTAATGTCCTCTGACTTATTGTGTGTAACTTCATAGTTTTAAAACAAAACCAAAAAAGCCTTCAAAACCAGAATGCCATTGTGCGATCAATTACTGTTCAGAGGACTCATCAGACCGCTGCAGTTGAGCTAATGGTAGAAGGCATTTGCCCTCTACTACTCTACAGGGCAATGAAATGCTTTGTCATGGTGTTCAATGGTTTTTCTCACAACTCTTTCTGCAGCTCCTCCAGATACAGCCACTCTCTGCTTCTTCCCTCTTGCAGAAGTGGTCCCACTATATTTTCTTGCTGTGTCTCACTTCTCACTTCCTGAGTACCTTGTTTAATATTTTCCATCTCTTCTCCCCATTTCTTCTGCTTCCAATCTTTCCTTCTACTTAGGTTCCCCAGCTTCTCCCGAGTTTCACTTTTTTTCTTCTCAGTACCTTCTTCAGCTGGCTTGATCATCCAGTCTGATGTCTTCAATACCAGTCCTAAGTCCTAAGGTTTTCCAAAGTGTTCCATGCATTTTAGGTACAGGCGTTTGCATTAGGCCTCTTCCTTGCTTTGTCCATGCTGCCTGCAACAGGCTGAAGGGGCTATTAAGCGCAAAGAGTTGTTTTCATTTCTAGTGCCTGCCCCTGATACAGACCTCAGGAGCCACATACCTGTAGTTGCTGGAAAACTTCTCAGCCTCTTTTAGCCTCAGATGTGGAATACACTTCTTGTAAACAGATTGTTCCAGCAGTTTAGCTGTGGAACTTTAACAAGTTTTGACTGAACGTGTACAAAGTATGATTATCAGCATTTCTTCAGAATCTTGTGGCCTGGCTTTATTTGGGTAGATTTCCATATAAAGGCAGAGGATGCATTCTTGACACAAACCCACTTTCCTGGCTGACTTCATTTTGCTCATTAAATAAAATAGGCATTTCTATTTTGAAAAAAAAAAAGTAAAAAAAAATGTTATCAGAATCTTTGAAGCATGGGAAAAAAGTAAAGCATTTCCCCCTCTTGTCTCCCTTCAGACTCCTTCTTGGGATGAAAAACTTCAGTCAAAAAAATGAGACTAAGACAGATACCAGGAGTGGAAAGTTTGGGTTTGAACAGTTAAAGTTTGACAAATTCATAAGTAAATGCGCAGTGCTACCAGCTGCAGCTCGACCGAATTATTGTAAAATATGGTAAATATATCTGCTAGTTAAAGGTGCCTTTTCTGTTTTGTTTTTTTTTTTTGTTTTTTTAAGTAGTATGACCTGGGAAGAAAGAACATATTGCAGAAACGGGTGCGTGTTGTGTCACAGTCTCATTTTTGTTGGAAACAAGAGCTCTAAAATACAAGTAATGCTGTAATTTCTGTTACATTTGGCTCCTGCAAATTCAGTTATTTTTAAATTGCTTTAATGATGATCTGTAATTGTTCACTTTTTGTGGAAAACAAATTCTTCCTCATTGTAGGTAAGGGTTTTTATCTATTTGTATTATTATTCTTTTTAATTGAAAAAGAACAAAATGCATTTTCTCAATGGACTTAACAGAATTCACCCTAACTGTAGTAACTTTTGTGGCTCATATAGCACTGCATAAACATTTCTGTTGCCTGCAACAGAAGGCTTGTGAGGCGGCAGGTTGTCAGTTAGAATAGAAATCTTTCTCTAAGAATATTGTGATTACTGCTGTAATAAGAATTTTTAGAAAGTGGAATATTATGGTAATACAAATCAAACTTTCCTAAGCTTTCAGCCCTTCTGCTAGAATCATTCAGGTAGTCCTTCCTCCCACACAAAAGCCAGTCATTTAAATGGAATGCATGAAATTGAATTTCCATTTAAATTGATGAGGCTTTCATACAGAAAACTCATAAAGGATTATTTCCTTGTACTGATGAAGCTGATAGAGTATGCTGAAACCTACGTGACATAGACTGCACCCCAAAAAGAACAGGCTGCTCCAAGAACATTGTTTTTAAAAAATTAAATACTGCTGGAAACACTGAAGTAGATGTTTTATTGCATTGACATAATTTTCTACAAACTACAAGGACTAGATACATCATCTTTGCTTGAAGTAGAGTTAACTCATGTATGAGTTTCTGTCAGGGTTTTTAAAAGCTGATATTGGTGGGGCTTTTCGAAAAGAGTTTTGGAGTGGCTGATTTTTCTAGTATGAAGCTTGCTACTTATATATTAAAATATCTTTAGTACCATTTTCTGAGGAATACTATTAAAATATGCTCTATTTTTCAGATATAGTTGAACAATGTAGACAGATGAGACACTGAATCTGCAGTGAAGCTGGAAGCTTCCACGTTAAGGCATTCTTCAGACTTTGAGCCAGGCTGTGTCAAATGGAAATAACTTTTCATTGCTTTTACATTAAATGAGGCAATAGTGTGCAGTTTAAGCACCTTGAGCATTATGTAGTGTTTCTAAAAATAGATATTTGAATGCAGGGGTTCTTGTATTTTGTGGATTTCTTTAATATTTACATAGAAAAATGATACCACTTCTGAGAACAGCTGTTGTACAAAGTAGTTATGATTTCTGTAGCAAATGCCAAGCTTTTGATGCTTGATTGGGATCATGTAAAGAACATTCTGTGTGCACTCTAGTCTCAAGACTGAAGTACTACTTTGCTCAAGGAACTGGGCACTGAAAGAAATTTGTGACAGTAAAATAGTAACTACATTTTGAAAAAAAGGCTTTGGAATGGGTTGACAGTCATCTGGTCTTTTGCTGGATCAAAAAGAAGACTAGCAACAGTCAACTGGCTAGATCATTGGCAGGTGTGAATTGACATAGCTCTGACTTCCATAACATGCTTGCATATCGCTTTACACCAGATGATAGTCTGTTCCAGCAAGGTCTGGTTTTGGTATTTGTCTTCCATTTTCTGATTTTTCAACTTAGATTTTTTAGAAACCTGTTATTGTTTCTCAGATTGATTTGTTGTTTGATTATTTGGTTTGGTTTCTTTGGAATAGCATTTGTAAAATCTTAGCGATAAACAGAAATGGATGATTTCCTTGACACATTTTTGGTACTACTGAGGAACTGTTAATTTTCCTAGTTTAGCTTTTTGGTGAGCCCCTCCTAAGCTTACAGTGCCAAATGTTTCCAGTCATGCACATTAGATCAGTGTAGATGCTTTGTGTCGGGTGCGTGAGTGGCTAACATTTTACTTAAGAAAACCAAAACTGGACTTGAATCTTTTACAAGTTGTTGAAACTCTTAAATAAAAGAAGTTATTTCAACCTAATCACAAGGGTCTGTCAGTGAGAATTTAAAAAAAGCCACAAACCTGTAGAGTTAAACAGAAGTACTTCTTTTTCCATCTGTTGGGTTGATCTTTCTTCCCCATTATTAGACATACGGTGTTTTCATCTGTAAAGTGTTATGGAAGGGAAAGTAACAGATGCACTTCCCATGGTATGCATTAATGCCTTATTTGTTTGATACATTACAAAGTTAATAAAGATTAGGTTTGGGTAACACTTTAAAGACTTTTCTGGTTAAATTCAGAGGACTTTCTTAGTGCAAAGCTGAAATCATTAATTGAAAAAAGCGTTCTTAAGTTCCAGACTGAGATGGTAGCAGTTCCCTTGCCCATGGCAGTGGTAGCCAGCACGTTCCGCAGGGAAGGCAGGCACCTCACTGTACAGCTCTGCCGTGGACCATTTTCCTTTTTCCCAACACAATCTCATTCCTAGCTGAATGGGCTGTGGGCAGAAATAGAATGATTTTGTATTGTACACACCTCTAAGGTCTTTTCCATCTATGACAGGCAGTCCCTTGAAAGCAGTGAGGGTAAAACGAAAGGCTGCAACCCTGTCTTACTTACTCCCTTAGACTCAGCATTGCTTCAGAATCTCTCTCTGGTTAGTAATGAAAGTTAGTAGTTTGTGACGATTGTCATAACTAACCTTAATCTCCAGTGCAACAGACATGTAGGTGTAAATTCATAGCTTCAGGCAGTGCTGACATTTCAGCAATACATGTGCTCATTCCCCATAAGCTTGTCGAGATACCAGTGCATTCACAGATGTTAATTTTTATTCCATTTTCAAGCCAGACATTTATAGTGTACTGTCTGTGGTCGTGGACTGTAACTAGAGCTGGCTAGCACTGGTTTTACTGCAGAGCTGCCCTTCACATTATTTTTAACATGTAGCGTTTTAAAGTTTCTCGCATGTTTCTGTTTTTCAGAAGCACCAATTCCATTTGAATAAAACCCCTGTCTGGTATTTTGTGCCATCGGTATCTAGACACATTCAATGGACCTTATTTCTTTCTGTAGTAGGCAGACTATTATCTTCATGTTTTGTTGCTGTTTTTAAAAGTTAGAGCTATTAGGGGAATAAAAGCATCTTCAGTAGTTTAAATTCTGGAGGATTTTCAGTGTGTTTTCAGCTAGACAAAAGTAGGTTTCTTTGATCCTAAGCAACACTGATAGGGGTGTCTATGGTTCTTGGCAAAGAGAAAAAACTTAGCAGAAAAATTAAAATTGGAATGACTCAAGATTCTGCTTTTAGATGTGGACACAGAACTTCCATAGGCTTCAGGAGGAACAAGGCACTTCAGAGCAGAAGTCGCTGTAGACATGGAGGATTGTTGTGTGAAGAATTGGAATGTATATAGTCTGCATATTGAAAGGACTTGCTGCTTTTAAGAGTATATTCTGAAAATGAAAGAAGAATCTTCAGATTACTGCTTCAGAAACAAGTATTTTAATTAATTTTCTTTGGAGATGTGTTTATCCTTTGGAATGTCAAAGGATTAATATGATTAGATAGAACCACTGCAGGAAATGAAAACCGGAGTACAACTAGTACAACTTGGACTTAATTTAATATATAGTATTGTACACACAGAAAATATGAAATGTGAATTATGCCTGAGTCTGGAGAATCCAGAATGACTATAGGGCCTGTCTGGTGACTGTAGGTCATAAAATGAAACAGTGCCAAAAATCTTAGTCAGTGTTTTAATTGCCTTTATACGTGGTTTCAGGATCAAAATGGCCCATTTATGCATTTCCAGAAGTGCATTATCTCAGTGCAGCTTTAAAACAGCTTTGCTAATGGCAGGCTTGCATCCAGTGTGAGTGCACATCTGCTGGCAGACTGATAATTTTCTGGTGCTTTGCCAACACTTAATTAATTAACCAGGGTGTTGAAGATTGGTTAAAACCCTGTGCTTTTCAAATGTTTCCCAAAAGCTGAAAAGCAAGTAGTGTGGTTTCTTTGTTTTACAGTCTTAGTTGTACTAGCAGCTCATTTTAAGGGTGCTGTAATGATACATGACAAAGAGAAGTACTCTGTGTTGTTGTCCTCAGAATATTTTCATACCTGTGTGTCTCAGGTGAAACTGAGGCATAAATAAAGCTACTATTTCAGAGTTACAAAGTTTCTATCAGCTGCAGACAGATGCATTTCAAGAATTTGACCTAAGGTCCAAAACCACAAAAGGATATTTCTAAAATGTTTTGTCATAAGCACTGCATGCCTCATCAACACAGCGCTGTGCTGCTGCTGTTAATTTCATGTTCTGAAAGTACAGGAAGAAAAGTGGGCCAGGATGTCATAATCATTGAAACAGCTGCATCAAAATGCAGCAGTGGAAGCTCTGAAAGCATCTTGCCTGGTGAGAAAATGTCCATCACTTTGAACATCTTGTATGCTTACTTTACAGCATTGGTTTTCCCAGGCAGCATGTTTTAATTAGGAGAGACATCATCTAAACCCATACAAGATTATGGATTCTAGATGCTGTTTCTAATTATATAGTGCACAATTGAAAAAAATAATAATTATTAAAAAAACCCCCACATTTCCCAGCACAGGGTAGTTTTCTAGATAATTTATATCTGCCTTTACATGATGGAATCTGAGATTTATCTTCATAGACGCAATGTGTATGTTTTGCCTATCTGGCCTCCACAGACCTGGTTAAAAAAGGAGATTTTGTTTCTGTTCTTTTCTTTATTACAAGCACCCAAAGGGGCCATCCTGTTTTTTTATCAACCCCCCTATAAAAACTTCAGGTAACTCTTTCAGTAATCGCAAAAGAAACTTAAGTTTTTGAGGAAAACAAAATTAATTCCGTATCTGTCATTAAAAAAGCAATGAATAAAGTCAACATTGTGTTTTCAACAAAACTTTTCAAGTCCCTGCGAGGCAGCACAATCCTAATGCCCTTGTATCACATAGGGGGAATCACACAGTAAGGCTAAATATTTTAGCAAAGTTCATTCCGAAGGCCTCTGGGAGATTTTGGAAAGAGATCCAGTTTTAAATCTTAGTACTCTGGCTTAGCCACAGGAACATTCCTGATCTGTAAATGTGCCAGCATGCCTGCTTTTTAAAGCAAAATTGCTGTTTGTTTGGGAGTGGGCCAGGAAAAGTGTAGGGATTTGCCATGGGCAAGACCTCGGACAGAGTGTGAGCCAAGCACAGGTGGGACCTGCTGCATGTGGTGCTATGGGACAGCCTGATCTGTCCTCAATAAGCTCCCTGTATCTCCCAGCCAAGTGTGTGAGCTGGGAAGCAAATACTGAAGTACAACCAATAGACATTGTAAATATGAGCTTTTTTTGGCATTGTCGTCTTCTCACACCAATGCTTGTTGCTTTCTTTTAGGAGTTTTATAGTCAAGCTATATGTGCTTGTGACAGAGACAGTAATAAAATTAAAGTGTAAAGGTAAGTTGCATGCTCAGAGTACATGGAGAGGCCAAGAGAAAGTGCCTGGCCCTCTTAAGTCTTCTGTAAAAAGCTCAGGGATTTTATTTTCAGGGGGGCTGAGCAGGAGGTGGCATAAAACTGTCATTTCATTCAGCTGTGCATTAAGAAATTAGGCAGGGGTAATAAACGTTGTATAGGTGGTAACTAGTGTATAACACAGAGCATAGTATAACTTTTTTAAGCCTTGGTGATTCATAAACTGTAGCAAATTTGACTGGTTGTACATGGTAGGTAACTCTTTCATGAAACATTTTAAAATGAGTATAATCTGTAGGTCACACTCTCCAATTTTTACTCATAACTTTATTTTGTAGCTAAAATCTGATGAAAGAAATAAGGGAAAGAAGACTGAGTTGGGACTTTTAAAATAGCAGAGATGTTACTGAGTTAGCCTTTTCTTCTGATTTTGGCTTGATCCACACAATTTTTAGTGTACTTGTCAGCCCTTTGTCCTGCTTTAAAGCAATGGGGCCTTTGTCCTGTGAGTAACTTTCAGTAAGTTTAAAAACAGAAATTGTAGCTATATAAAAAGGATCTTAGAAGGGGCGGGTGTCACTATTTTTTGGCAACAGCAATGAATATCTTGGTCTTTTTATTCATAGATTATCTGCAGTTGGTATGAACGGGGCGTACAGGAAATGGTTTATAAGCCAGAAATACTGGTACGCCAGAGCACAAGGCTTAGAAAAGGAAAAACAAGAAACAACAAAACTTCACAATAGGCTGTCAGAAAATGTGTGCCAAAAAAAAACGGAAGAGCGTTCCAAAAAGAAACCCTTCAGGCTGCGTTCTTTGTTGGTGCAAACTGATGTCATTCTGCTGTAAATTTCTGTGGTGACCCTCATTTATGCCAGCTCAGGTTCCATCCCCTCACCTTAGGGATATGTGCTATAATTGGTTTCCATGAAGAATGTAAGGTTCCTAGCCATGGTTGGTTGGTTGTTGCAGCTGAATTTCCCTTGCTACATTGCTGTCACAAACGTAAGGATGTGTATTTCAGTTGTGGGAATATAGCTTTGCTTTCAGCATGTGGCACTAGAAAAACTTTTGGTCCCACCCTTCCAATGGAGTTTGGTGGCTCATTGTCCTATTTTCAAGAGGCTTTTTTGTTCAGTTGTGGGTTGGTTGGGTTTTTTTTATTATTTTTATTAGAAGGTTTGTTGAAGAAACAATATTTGCATGTACTTGGAGATCTCCAAAGGGTGGGTGAACAAAGCACAGATGGCCATTTGGCCAGAAACAGTGTTTATTCTAGAAGATTTGTTACTGTGATTCTCATAGAAGATAAAGTCGTCCATGAACCTTCCCCCAGGCATGTCTTTGGTACAGTTTATAGCCCACTTGAAAGCTCTTGACTTTAACATCTCGCTGATTCAGTTACAAACGTCATCATATAGAGATGGTGGATACAAAGCAGACTCCTCTGGGACCTCTGGTGTGCTGGCTTTCATTGCAAAAGCAACCAATCTTTTCCCCTATACAGATGTAAGAGAACTGAGTTGCAGTTGCAACAAGAGCTGTTCTTACTAATCCTCTTGCTGTTCCCTTCAAAAACAGTTATTTAGCCATGCTGCTTTCATATAATGTTGCCTCTAGATTTCCCTTGCAATGTCTCATATAGGAAAAAATATTCCTCTATTCTAATCTAGTTCTTCAGGTGGTTTGTATTGCTCTTGAATAGTGTTTTTAATAGCCATTTTTATAATCTAAAGGCTACCTGAAAAGAAAGCATCTGAGACCAAAGCTTGTCCAAACATAGAAATTGTCCTAATTAACCCCCACCTTTTCTAGAAATCTTCTTTTTGTGTGTGCCCACACACAACGTAGTCTGCTGTAACTGCTTGAGTGTGAGGATACACACAGAACAAATTAAGTATTTAACTTGTATTTACTTTTGGAGTCTGCTTCACATCTAAGCAAGGCTTGTCTGCCAAAGGCTTGCGTTGAAACTGACTTAATAAAAGGTGTTACTTCTGTCTGTAAAACTTGCTCTTCCTCAATACGTGTGTGTGCGTGCATATGCTTGTATATAGGAAGCTGTTTCAGCTATTTAGCTTCAAGATCTCTTAAGTGAGCATTTGGAGGCACAGGTTAAGTAGTGTTACAACTGAGCCCAGGACATGACTGTAATAACAGCATGTAGAAATAAAAAAGGAAAAGTGGTAATATGGTATTGAAGCATAGGATGAGAAGAAGCTGGTGTGGCCAGCTTTTAATAAATTATGGAAGCATGTATGTTCAAGTGTTTCAACTCTGTTGAATCTGAGCCCAGAAAATTAATAATGAAAAATGTGAAGCTATTGTGGACAGGAAATGATTTGGATGTAATTTATTGAATTTATCTTGCAAATGACAGCTAAATGAAAAATTGCCTTTTTTGGTACAACTCTTGCTCCTTCAACTCCACAAATTCTTTTTTTTTTTTTTTTTTTTTACTTTTGATGCTGTTACTTAAAAGCACGCTGTTTGTTACCTGTTTTAATCTAATCTGCGTTAGAATTTGGCAATGCCTTCATTAACTTTCTAAAGTAAATAAGTAAGAAAGCAGTAATAACATTGCCATTGATTATAATGTGACATTTTTTTTCTGAACAGATGTGTCCTGAAAGCAGCAGAAATATTAGAGAGGTGCAGTGTGCATCATACAATAACAAGCCATTTATGGGTCGATTTTATGAATGGGAACCTTTTGCAGAAGGTAAGGGAAGATAACTTGGTTTTGTATTATTATACAGATTGTGTTTTGGAAAGGTGAATGTGATTTTTACCCAGTGGAAGCCTTCATGCTTTGACTGTATCTTCCTCATTTTTCTCTGTTTATCTGCTGCATTTATTCATGGGCAGACAAGTCAATAATCTTAGCAGTATTTCTAGTATTTACAGGAATGAAAGCATGTAAGTTCTACTTTGGCTGGTATACGCCATTGGCTCCATATAGAGTTGCAACAGTATTTCAGCTACTACACGTTACCTATCTTCTTTTTTTAATGTATTTACTTTTAATGACAAAGCCTCAGTATAGCTCCATTTCAGTAAATGGGATTAATTTTTATTTAAACCATTGTAGCATGTGACTCATGGTCCTTAGGCATTCATTTCAGGACTGTCTGGCTGTCTAATTTGTATTTTCTAATGCACGTTTGACAGTTGGGATGATGACTATGGGAGGGATAGCTGTGTTATGGACTTCCCCAGCTGCATGTTGAACTGATTGTCCTGGGGCACATAGCAGTGGCAGCACTAGTAGTGATCTGCCATCCCTCTAGAATCCTAACCTTTGGAGGATAAAAACTCAGTTGGTGGCCATAACCTTTCTCCAGAAACATCTTTGTTAATAGCTATTTATTTTGTTTTCTTTATGTAAACAAGAGCTGTGCCCAACTCAGCTGAGATTCATGATTATTTATGAGGTAAATAATCTTCAAATGTGTCTCTGGATTCAGAGGAATGTAGTTCTTGTTTTATTTTTTAATTTTTTTTAAAAGTTGTTTTCCACAAAACGTCAAAGACAGGATTTATGCGTAAAGAAATACATATACATAGTTACCTTTATTATTCTGAGGCCATTCAATCACTTTGTGTGAATCACTAGTAGAAGAGTACAATGATGACTTCGTTACCCACAGTCTCATGTACCAACAGGCATTGTGTGCTCTTTCCCATGTCATGTGCAATGTCACCCCTCAAAATGGAGTCTCCCCTAGATTTTGAAATGCAGGATATAGGCCCATCTACTTATCATGTCTAGACTTAAGAACAAAGTAGAAGGAGGAGAATTTACCTGTATTTTTCTAAGTGTCTCTTGAATGTGGCTTTTATTGCCTTCTGTTTAAGTAGCTACATATAAAACAATGCCACACAATTAAGTAGAAATAATACATTATGCCATGGTTTTTAATGTATTACAGTCAATATTTGCAGGGATTTCTCTTTGCTGGAAGACTTCAATGCAAATAAAGCCTTCTGTGTACTATGTTTTATCTTGATTGCAGTGCCTTCCCCTGTATGTCCTAAAATAGACACTGTGTCAAGATTTACAAGTTTCCATGTAACTTTAGTGTCAGTGATCTGCTCTGGGGCAATTAGTGCTCTGTGTATGTTTTACTTCCCTTCGGTCTTTAAAACTTGTCGGGCTAAGTTGCTTTCTCAGCTCCAAAAGCTGAGTAGTGCTGTCACTGTATTGCTCTTGGGGACTGAGGGAGTCCCCTGTTGGCCTGCATTGTTTGACCAGCTCTCTCTGAGCCAGCTTTTGAGGTTCTGTGCCTTGCCTTACTGCAGAAAGGCAAAATGCCTATTTTGTAACAGTAAAGATTCTTCCAAAGATGTGCTGAAGGCAGTATTAGAAGTCATAGTTCATTTATTTTTCCGGGGACTCAAGGAGCGTTGCAAGTGTGTGAATTTCCTTTTTCCTGTACCTAGAAATGGACATTTCTGTGTGTGCTTAGCATGCTAGCATCCTCTTGGTAGTTCCTTTAGATGAGCAACTTTGATTCACAGGTGATGTTAGCTGTTGTTACAGCTCAACTAGAGTCAGTGAAGATTCAGGTAGGTTCATATCTACCTCCTACTTGATCTAATAATGTTTGTTTCTAATGTAGTGATGCCTCAGTCCTGATTTCATCTGATGTGGGTCCTGGTTTTATCTGCTGTGGGTATAGTGAAGTCTTGCAGAGCTATATCTCTTTGTCTCAAATTTTGAACATTGTTTGGCATTGTAAAGTTGCCCAAAAGAAAGTTTCAGAGCTGTACTACTTTGGCACTTTGTACCATGCATTTAGACAGAAAAAAGAGCTTGTTACCTCAGCAAGCAGTGGCTGAAAGCATCTGTGGACACCATGACTTCTCCTACAACATGGCCCCACAGACTTACGATGTATTATCTTTGATGCATCCTTTTTTAAACTGCTATTGACAAGACACAGCCAGCTCAGAGCCAGCTCAGCCCACGTCCATCTCCTTGCTTCGTACACAGCAGCTTTGACTCACTCTGCCCTGTGCCAGCTAAGATGACTCAGGGGATCTAAAACATGCCGTAGTCATTTCTTTTTTCCCCCTCCCCTGCATAGCACAGCTTGCTCCTACTGTTTATGTTGGATCAATAAGGGCAACTAAACCATAATTTACAGCCCTGTCTTGATGGTAAGTGTAATTATGATTATTTCTTAAAAATACACATATTTTTATTTCTTCCTCATTCAGATCAGTGCAGCTGCATTTCCAACCCCTGTTTTATCTGCTACCGCTCCAACACAAACTTTTGTCTTTATTAAAACAGCTGTATTAAAGGGACTATAAACCTTATGAATTTAGAGTATTTAATGAAAAACCTCTAGTTTGTGTTGGAGAATCAATAGCACATAATGACTTTAAGGGTGGGTTTCAAGAGGAAAGATCCATTTTTGACAGAGGGAAAGCATCACAGTGACATGACCATAAAACCTCTAAGAAAGTTTAAAGCTGCAGAATCAATGTTTTAATCATTCTGATGATTGAAACTCTTTAATTTGAACTCTTCATTTCAGCTAAGTTTTATTTTTAATTATGGTGAAAAACTCATAACCTAAAGTGTTTGATATTTTAATGGCTGTATGAAAAGAACCTGCTGAAAGGAGAAAACCTATTGATACATTGAAAGGGGTGAGCCAGTGGGAGTCTCCCTTAGTGAAGTGTAGCTGCATATTTTGAGAGGAGGGAGATAACTGCAGGGTTAACCTGTATAAGGTTAAAGAAGAAATAAAATCCTCTCCAGGAATATCTCTACCTCATAGAGGATCATCTTCAGGTGAATACCTGGATACTCTTGTGTGTCCCGAATACATTGTGAAATACAGTAGTTTTGTATCAACAATTGCAGAAAATCCTTCTCAACTGCAGATCCTCTTGCCTTGAGTTCTTTTTGATAAAAATAGCCAGGCCTTTGTGATAGCCAGTATTTGATATTGCAGTCCTAGCCATGGGTTTCTGTTTGAGCCAGGCAGGTAGGCATAGGAGCAGTACATGTGCCAAGAGCTCTGCTCTCCTTAGATGCAGATTCCTGCAGGGATCTTTAGCTTTCCCGGCCTGTGCTGCTCTCGCAGGGCAACCAGCTGCCAGCAGAACTGCCTCTGCCTGCTTCCCACATCAGAGAAGACTTGGAAGTCTAGGCAGAGATGTGGTTCCATCTCTAGTGCGTAAAACTTGCAATAGCTGAAAACAGTCTCTGGGGACTCGGCTTTTTTCTTCCTATTAAACATAGCAATTTAGAAGCACAGTAATACCATAAAGTATGAGCACTTTCTCCTGAGAGACAATTTAACTTTCTTAAAAAAAAAAAAAAAAGAGATGAAAGAGGTTTTGGGAAATCAGAGCCTAGTGTATTGAAAGGCAGGTGTGATTTGCCTCTAAAAGATACTGAGGATTTGTTCCCTTCTGTCATATTAGAAGAAATGCAAAATTTCCATGGAAATGATTGTTTTCTGTTTTCAAAATTTTAGTTTTGTTATTTCAGAGTTATTTCTAAAATGCAGACTTGAGCGAACATTTCCTCCAGATGACGTTTGTGTTTGCTTGAAAACAAAAGCTGTTCACTGGTTGAAAACCAGCTCTTCCCTTTCAGGGGAATGTGCTTATTTGCAGGATAGCACACTGATTCACCTGCATTGCATTGATAGTGGGAATTCCTGCTGTTTCAAATGTATGAGTTATTTGACTTGTGTTAGAGGTCACTGGATGCTAACAAGGGTAATAATAGGAATGAGACATGGCTAAAGGATCATCATGGTGGTGACTCGTAGATGATTTAGTTCCACTTGGTAGAGTTGAGATGTGTTGGCTTAAAACACTGTATCAAGCCAGACGAGTTTCTAGGAACAGAGCCATGCTCAGATCTTGAAAGCTTTTTAAATAGTTTGTTGCTGGCAGAGAGTGGCTGGAATCCGATGGCCTCAGAGAGGCTGCTGCTCCCCGCTGCTAGCAGGCGGCTGGCCCTATGAGCATGGCCTTTCACCTGAGCAGGACCTGCAGGGTCAGGGTGAATTCTGGCAGCAAGAGGGATTTCTGGAAGGCCTGGCAGAGTTCATCCAATTCCTTCTGTTTGCCAGGCCTGGCTTCCTCTTGCAGCTTCGCTTTGTTTTTCTGTGTGATTTCTGAGAGACAGAAGTTGTGTGCAGCCTGTACACCACATTGCTCTTTGGAGCAGGGTTCGAGGCAGGCTGAGTTTCAAGTGGGATAAAAATTCTTGTAGCTGAAAGCAGCAGTAGCATAAATGAAATGGCACAAATGTCACTGCTGCATTTTCTGTGGGCAGGGAAAATGGGTCCCCAGTCTCCCAATGCCCTTGTTGCCAAACCTAACTGCTGATGAGCACCATAATGAGGGATTCAAAATCAACTGGAGTGAGACTGATGAGTGCCGGGTGTCAGTACCCAGCCTTGTTGCAGGGCGGTTGGGCAATCCATGTGGCTTCTGTTTGCTTCTAGTGTATCATAATCCAAACTTTGAATGGATGGAAGGGTATTTGCTATATATGTTTTTCACATTGGACTTCATGGTACTCTTTCTCTAAAACAACTTTAATGTCAGCACTTCACCCTGAAGCCTGTGTTATGTTCAAAGGAGAACTCACTGCAAAGGTAGATCGGTGCCTGCTATAAAATCCTTTCTGAGTTTACTTTTGTTTTAAAATACCTTCTAAGTAACCTGACTTCTAGCTGTAGATGTCTCCCAGCTACAGATGGGAAAAAGTAAGTGCTGAGGAAAATGAAATGTGTGACTTTCTTAGGTGCCTAACAAGCATTGCAACTGCAGTACCTAACGTCAGGTAAGAGGCGTTTATGATTTAGACTGAATTAACTTTTGTGTTTAGGATGGAGACTGAAGACTTAATGCAAATGTGGTTTATTTACTTAATGATTTTTGTTGCTGGATTTGTAGCAGTAGATTTCACTCCTTTTGAATGGCAGAATAGCTTCTCATAACAGATTAAAACTGTAGGGGCCAATTTATGGTACTAATTTGCTAAGAAACTTCTCCAGTCTGCTGGTAATTGATGACACTGAAGACACTGAATGAGCTCTGATTAATATGATTTAAGTAATTATAAAATGGAAGAAAGCCTAATTGATCTTTTAAAAACCTTAGTGGGGTACTGAGAGGTGCAAGCGGCATTAGGCACTGGAATTCTGGAAGTTGTTTCAGAGTTTGGGAGATTTTTGCTCATTTGCTTAGGCTTTGTGCAGACAAGGGTATATAGGCTTGTGAGGAACCATTTATTCGGTTCTAAAGTCTCACCAATAGTATGTTTTGTGGAGTATTTTCCATTCAGTTGATGAGCAGAAATCATCCACCAGACCTAGTAAAACTCAGGACATCCCTTTCTGGGAGTGTTTGGAAGTCTGTTGAGTATGAAAATTCTGACAAATAACATTTAGCTTGTCATATTTCTAGATATTGCTTCTAAATTTATTCTATGTGGCCATGTGTATACAGCTACCAAATATGTACAAATAACTTTAAAAGAAGTTTGGGGCCAGATAAAATGCAGCCCACTGGATGTAATGTTGCAAAAGAATGAATATTCTGGGCCAACCTTAAAGATACTATACTTGTTTTCAGTGGTTTAGTGTGTTAGCTTTAATTCTGTTTGAATTGTGACATACTTTATTAGTGCAAGCACTCATTGTGTCCATTGTTGGATTTCATCACATCTTAATATAAAACTGTTCTAGACATTGTAAAATCTGATACATGCAGAGAAACGTAACATTTGTGTCATCTTTTTAAGTTAACTGGAAGTGGAACTTCAGTTTAGAGTAATTAGAGAATTCATCCTTGTGCAAGATTAATAAGGTAGGCCCTGGTATATGTTTCCTGAATGCCTGTGATTTGTTTGGCTTGAGGAGTGCAGTCTTTGAGAAGCAAAGGTAACATATGAACTCTTGGCCTTTTCTGATTTGAAACTGCCAGTTCCCTGTGGCTCAGGATATGCTGTGCTGAACTGGTACTATCTTAGTTTTGTGTGCAGTGCTTTGACAACCTAATTTTTTCACCTAGAAGACAAGAAATCTTACTGTTTTATTTGTACTTTTTCTTAGTAAGTTCTATTTAGTGAACATACAGATGTTTGAGTATATACACAAGATTTCAAAAGTAATCCAGCTGTGCTACAGTTCATCCAGCTGCAAGGAATTATATACAGTGAGGCAGCTGTTTGAAGTGTTCATTTCTCATCTCCATAGATCTCTGCCTTTTTACCTCTTTTTTCCTTTTTTTTTTCTTTTCTTTTGCCTTCCCGTTGTTAGAAATCTTGATTCCTTTTATTCCATTTTGTGGAAAGTTGTTCTTGAAGCTTGTACTTTTAATTACATGCATTGTATTTTTTATGACTGCTTCTTCTTCTTCTTATTGTTATATGTGAAATACTGTAGCCAGATTCATCAAAGAGGCAACAGGTTTGAGAGGTTTGAAACGTAATGTGTAGATGGTGTTTGTTGATTAGCTACACCTCAAATAATGCACACTTCTGTAAGGGTAGGCAATAACATAATGTAGGTAATAACAGACTTCAGGTAGTAACAGAATTGGCATTCTTATATTTCATCACAAAAATCCCAATGGGATTATTACATCTTGTTTTTCTAAAATCATTTTTAGTATGCGTGTAGGAAGAAAAATTGCTTCTAGGAGTTGGTCTTAGGTCTTTCCTGTAAAGCAAAAGTCTATGCCTATTAATTAAAATAAGAGTTAAAAAACTATGTTGATATACTTCCTTTCTACATGCTGTTCACATGTATATTTCCCATGCACTTTTCTTCAGGGTTATGCTCTAGCATAATTTATATTTAGGAAATAAATTTGGAAAAATCTAGTGAAAACTTAGTTCTGTTTTGTAGGTTAAGAGAAGTGATGGCTTCATTTCTTCAAGCACTGCATGAACTGACACATGAAGCATACTATAGTTTGCTTTGCTTGCCCCTGTTCTTTTATCTGATGGGCTACTTTTAAGTTGGATCAGTCTTAATCTCTAGCTGTTTCGGGAACAATAAACTAGTAGCAGATCAGTATAAGACAAGGCATCCTAAAGTATGTACCTAAAATTACTGATAGGAGCTTAAAACATACAGTAGTAGTAGATACTGTAGGCATACAGATCTTCTTGAATGCTCTAATTTCCTTTAGATTCATTGGAAGTTCTATCTGAGGCAGCGAAGTTACATTTTTTTTTTTATACCTTACTGACAATTTATTAAATTTTGAACTGAAATCTGTTTGAAATGTTGTTTATCTGCAAGACTAGAATTCATTTAAATGCATTAGAACAAGAAGTTAATTTATACTATGTCCCTTTCTCCTCCTTTATTTATTCCTGATTTGTGAATGAATCACAAGAGAGAGCAGATGGAAATTTGCAAAGCTTTAAAAGTATGGCTGTGTTAAAGTATCCAAAGCATTTCTTTGACTTCATCAATAAATCTGCTTCCTGAACATCTGCTGTGTTGAGCTTGACCTGGAAATTGTAAATATCCTGTGTATTGCTGAAATATGTAACTACTTCTATAGAAAGCTTTAATAAGAAAATATGCTTAGATACATATATATGGAAAACTAATGCTTCTATATGGCATCTTACCGCTTAATAGTTATTCTTCATATATAATTTTATTAATACACATGTTTTGATTTGCATTTGTAAGAAGCTTAATGATACCAGAGCCTGGCTTTTACCTGGGATCCTGTGGTTTGTTACAATTCAAATAATCATGCATACATATTTTTAACTGTACTATTTTAAGCAGGGACCATACTCTGATGTAGTCAGCCTTTTCCATGTCGTAAGTTACATGCACTGCATGTTGTAATGTTTCTATTTCATTGTATATACCTCAATTTCCCCACTTTTCTACTTGCTTTTTGGAGGGGAAAATGGGGTAAGAGAGATGAGAACAAGAAGATTTTGATGTTCATAGATGTACATCTGGATGAGCCTCAAGAATTGTAAAGGGTTGTTAGTGCCTTTGGGAAAATGGGAGCTCTTTCATTGAATGTTATCATTCAGTACACTCCAAAGTGTAAACAGAATGTATTTTTAAGAAGACAGGAATGTGAGAGAAAGGAGATGAGCTGATAAGCCATAGCTGTTTTAATCTTACATTTTAAATCTAAATTTATCTCAATTTTAGATAAATTTAGCCTTGCTTTGCTGTAGAAGAGACATTGTCTTCTTTATCCAGGTGACCAGTATTTACTGCTGTATTTTAAAGTATCTGGCCTGCCTAGTTGCACTAATTGCAAGTTGAGTAAATCTCAGGGAGAATTATTCCCTTATTTTGAAGCACACTTCTTAGTTCCTTTGGTGGGAGCTGAAAGTTAAGGACAGATGTGGCTTTCAGGCTCACATATAGAAAGAAAATTGTATCCAGATTGTGTGGTAATCAAGATTGTTAGGCTAGAGTAGAATGTTGAAGGAAGATTCGATTTTTGCAAAGCATGTGTGGAAGTGCATGGTATAGATTCTTTTAAGCCTTCTTTGGTAAAACTTGTCTTGACTCCCTTTGCTACCAACAGGAAGACCTCATGGGTTCAGATCACTATTCATGCCTGCAGTATCAATAAATTACCTGATAGTATGCAAAGCATCTCTGAGAAATACCTTGCAAATGAATACACTCATGACTGGAACTGGAAAAAAAGAATTTCCACTGTAATATTCTCTAATATTATTTGCTCTTCTGAAAATGGGTGAACAAAATCTTTGTTGAATTTCTGTAGTAGACTTTTACCTCTTTGTGGCCCTGGTGAGTCTTCTACTGCAGGGTTTTAATAGTAGGTGGCTTACCGGTGATTGACATTTAAGCATGGGGTAGGGCACTTAAAGCATGAGCAGTTTTTTTCCCAGACTAGGAAATGTCAGCTGCCTCAGGTGAGGCCATAATTACAGGTTTACCAGTTTACAGGGATGCCTGGGTCACTGCTGAAGGGCCTGTCCCAGTGTCTGCCTCTGAGCCACAGTAGTGGCAAAGTTTGACATGATTGTGAATTACTGCTGCTTAAACAAAAGTACATCCCTAAAACCATAATATGCATACTTTTAGCCTGTGGTGAGCACAAGGTAAAATTCATTTGCTTAAGCTTCTCTTATTCTGAGAAAACATCTTTCTGTAGGATACAAGTGAGTAGACTTTTCTTTTGTAGTACTAAATGAAAGCCTGCAAGGTTAGTGCCTGTGGCTCAGAGTAGAGACGTGCCAAACTCATTCTTAGCCTGGATTCACTGTGCAAGACTTTAAGAGTGGTGGAGAGATGAGAGGTTGTAAGATAAACTACTACAGAGAGTTCCTAAGGATCGAGTATTATAGCCTGCTTTTTAATGTGGCGTTCCTTTAAAAGCCCTTAGATTGACAATTTCCAACTTCATCTCCCAGTATTTCAAAGGAGCACAGAGTTTACAATTCTCATTCGTGTAACTGTTCACTAGAAAAATGAGGTTACTTATTAAAATGAATGTGGGTGCCTGTGCTGCACAGCATTATTTAAATATAGGCATTCCTATGTTTCTGGTATACTCTTAGTGTTTTGAATGGAGGGTTTTGGAAGTGCTGAGTGTTATGAAGGGGATTAAAAAGATTTTACCAATTTAGCCAGCATAAGTAGTTGGACTGGCATTTATATATGGTTGATATTCCTTCTTGTTATAATGAATTACTATTTTCAAAGCAAGGAAACTCTTACCCACTGTGAAAGAAAAGCTTATAATATGGATGAACATCAGAAGAAAGAGATTCCCAGTGGTAGTATATAAAATGGAAAGCAGAACTGGCTTCTATTGTGCTCTGTTTCCATTAAACATCTTGGAAGTTTTATAAGCATGGCGCATAATAAATATCTAAGCCACAGTTTGAGGTCTTTTACAAAGGAGAGACAGTTCTTGCTAATATTTTTTTGGATCAGTTTTCCCTCTTACACTCAGAGAGATATACATCTCTGGCATTTGTCCACACTGTCAACTTGTGAATTTGTTAATTTGCTTTCCATATTGCATTGTATAACTCTGAATTTAAATCCAAACACCACAAATGTAAAATGAAGCTTGAAAGAGCCAGAGAAATTGGGCATTAAATTTGCTCGTATATCTACAAAGAGAGAAGATCTGCTGCCGAATAATTTTGGTCACAAGCCTAAAAATACTCAGGTGCAACTTGCTATGGTTGGTTTTGCTGAAACAGTACAGTGATCCCTCTGGAGAGAGATCACAAAGAGCTAACTGTTTGGATCCATTATACCACTGAGATGGACATCAAGCATAAAACCAGAAACAGACCTCAAAAAGTTGAGCCTAATCTATTCTTTTTTCAAATATAATGTGAGTCTGGTGACATCATCAGATCTGAAAAGTAATATAGACTTTTACAGTATTTTTTTCATTATGCCAATATAAATGTAACCCGGTGTATGTAAAATGCATTATAGCAAATCCGTAAGCAATTTCCTTCATTGTAACAAATACTGTATCTCATTAGAGCAAAACAAACCCCCAGTTATGTTGCAGAACATCTGCTTAATAATTTCAAGTTCCTCCAACAATGCTGCCAAAACAGCTGAAAAGTCAACATCTAGTCCATGACTTTGATCAACTAAAGTAATAAAATTATAAATACAGCACAGAATGCAGATCTGGTGAAAGGCAGAGCAGGGCTATTGGCCCTGTGCACAGATAGCTATGACTGAGGGTGATGTGGCTTAAGGCATTGAAACTGGTGTTCTGAGGGAGGGGGTGAGTGGGAAGCAGAACGAGGCTTCTGGCTTGCAGAGATTTTCTAATCTCTAGCCTAACAGTGAGAAAGTTAATCTTCGGATGTCCAGATCCTGACTCTAAAATTCTGTTTAAAATGCCCTTTTTATATAACATGGGCTTTCTGTAATGAGCGCGAGATGCTTTAACATTACTGATGAGCTAAAGCATCTATAAACAAATAACAGGTCAATGTTTACATAAAATTTAGTGTAAGTTGTCATGATAGTTACTATTTGTCTGCTTTGTGACTCTTACCAGTTTCTGCTCTGTATGTCTTAGGAAAAGGCTTTGTGTTGCAGTGTTAACGGTTTGATTATTTTTTTCATTCCAAGTGTGAGCACAACCTGAAAATGGGAGAATTTTCCAGGAACACAGAAATTTTTTAAGGTATCAAATTACTGAAGCATAGTAGAAACTTAAAAATAAATGTGTGATTGTAGGAGTATTAGCATTACATTGTATTTATTTTTTTAAATTTTAGTAAAATAAAATATTTCAGCATTGAAATGAAACAAGGAAGTGGAAATGATTTTGACTTCCCTCCGTCCATTATCAGCAAATCTGACATATTTGGAGGGAGTATTTAAGTTTTCATGGAATTTAATTTTTGGAAACAATTGGAAAAATGTCAGTTGAATGAGTCCAATGCATTTGTCACCAGGTTGAGAAATATATTGAAAATACAGTACTTAAAATGTTGTTAGGTGCAGGTGCTGAAATTAGTTTCTCTGTGAAAATATTGTTGTCCAAAAGCTAAGTGAAGACTTGTTCCTTCTTTGAATAGTGATTTATTATACCTTACCATTGTGTGACAGCATCCAATGCATTCTGTTTGTTGTTCTTTTTGTGGTAGTATTTTGATTCTAGTTTTTTTAAGGTCCAATCACTCACACCTTGAACTTGCTTTCAGAAAAATGTAGGATTTTAACCATGAAGAATCTGAATCATCATCAAAATGCCTTCCCCCCAATACAACACACTGTAAAAGCTTCTCAAATTCAGAAAGGGAAGCAGAAATGTTGAATCCATCAGACAGTGAGGGAGCACTGCAAGGAAATTCATCTGGTGCAGCTCCCCAGTGAGGGATAATAAGGGGCCTAACAGATAGGCTCTGTCTGATTTAACAGTGTGGCTGTAATGCACTCCTAACCCAGCTCTCTGCCCTGGGCTTTGCTGAAGGTAACTGCTCTCAATGATGGGACAGCAGAAGTTAACCCATGTGTGCAGGCTGGCTGCTCAAGCGCTGCTGCTGTTAGCTGCCTGCTGTAGTCACTAATGCAGCCAGGAACTTTACTGCTCTGATTTAATACAGGTAGTTTGAACCTGTCAACATTCAGTGGGGACCAGCGGCAGCTTGAGGAGCTGGAACCCACATCTGCCCCTCCTGTGGCTGTGGGACCAGTGTCTGGGAGGAGCAGGCCAAGAATCTGGGTGGTGTCTTCTGAAACAGCTGCTGCAGAATTACCCACAGTGTCTAAGCCCTTGTGCGATGTTTAAGCCAGCTCTTGTGGATTGTTATCAGTGTTCTTGTTTACAGGGCAAAATAGTTACGTGTTACTCTCTGTGCCACTTGCACTTTAGGAAACCTGAATGTGAACTCAGTTTCTTCTGCTTTTATGTCTGATGATAATGCATAATTGCTTTAACTAGTCAAAAAAGAGAAATAGTAATTGATAAGGAATTGAGTAAAAACCTTAAAAGAGCTGTTACACTTTTCTGGATTATAATTTTCCCTCTTACCTCTCAATATCCATTACTGTATTGAAAGAAGGATGCACTCTGAAATGAGCTGGAATTTTGATATTAGAGGTTGAAGATAGACTTTAAACAGCTACAGAGTTGTATAAAAGTAATAAAAAAGGTTTTTTACTAAGGTAATTTGGGAGGTATATTAACAAACTGTGGGATAGAGCTTTCCATTCCACTTGCAAAGCACTAGATTCCCTGCAAGATACCAGCATTATTAGCATTGTGGGACTGCAAAATATTGAAATATCTAATTTTAAAACACTGATTTTTCCTTTTAATTTTAGCTGTGCCAGGAAGCCTGAGAAATGTCAGGTCTTCATTATGAAATTTTGTCATGGAAACATTAAACCACTTCTGGGCATGATGCTTTCTGTTAATACATAAAAGTTAAAATTAGATAAAAGTG
>JBCJKH010050304.1:30052-46589 GCA_039877255.1 Loriculus beryllinus | reverse complement strand
TTTTGTACTTGGGACCATATTTATTTCTTCACAGTAACTTCCAGATCTCATGCACTTATTTCACTTGCTGGTGGAATGACATATTCAGAATGGATTATGAAATTCAGAGTAGGTCATCTCTTGCCACAAAAACTGTCAGCTGTGCCGTGCAAGAAGAATTAATTTAGCTCTCAATTCTGGTACTAATGCACAAGTATGTCACTGTGAATAAAAGGTGGTAAAAATACATTTGCATAAATTGTACAAATTAGGACAGAAAACTGCTGAGGACATCTTGTCCTCCATACTTATTTTAACAGAATATGCCTGCTTTTCACATTCACTAAATTAGTGATTAGTGATTCTTCTTCTTTCCTCAGCTATTCTGTGGGAAGGACATCTTTCCAGCAGCCACCTCTATTTCTGTATCTTGATAAGCACATTCTCCTAGGACAGCCTGCCATGCCACCTTGGAAATTCACAGTTTTAGGTGTTTAAGGACAAAGATTACAATAAAGCTGTGCAGCTGCAGCAGCGTTTGTGTGCAGGCACATTGTATATGCATGCTCAACACTTGTGAGCAAATCAGGTACTCTGAACTCTGGTACATAGATCATTTACATTTAAATTAAATTTACAAGTGTTGTCACCTTTGGCAGACATTCTCTGTATCCATGGTTAGAAACAGTCATCAGCAGAGGTTATGAGAGAAAGTGATTTTGGCAAGCACTACTGTTACCTGCTTTGCTCTGGTTGTAGGTGAAGATTAGGAAATGTTCCTAATCCAAGCAGCTCATTAAGATGTTAGATAGGATGATCCCAGGTCCAAGTGTTTAATCTTAAAGAACTTCTCAATCTGTAGGCTGGAATACAAGACCAAGGAGAATGAAAAGTTTTTTTGTTTTTTCCATTATCCCCTGTGCTCCATGGCAGCACCAGTAACACAAGCTGTGTTCCCAGTGCAGGGCTGTGAGTATGTCAAGTGTGGCCTGTGAGTGGATGGCCACAGATTTTCCCAGTCCTTTTGGTGTGCTGGGATAGTTTTATCATTCATGAGAAGCTCAGGAAATGTCCCACTGCTTAGAAGACTGCAATGTCATCCAGTTAGGTTTGAGCCTGCCAGATATCCTGCTTGGCCTGAGTGGTGCTGCGGAGCTTATAGGATCATAGAATCATAGAATAGTTAGGGTTGGAAAGGACCTTAAGGTCATCTAGTTCCAACCCCCTTGCCATGGGCAGGGACATCTCACACTAAACTATGTCACCCAAGCCTTCTTCCAACCTGGCCTTGAACACTGGCAGGGATGGAGCACTCACAACTTCCTTTGGCAACCCATTCCAGTGCCTCACCACCCTCACAGTAAAGAATTTCTTCCTTATATCCAATCTAAACCTCCCCTGTTTAAGTTTTAACCTGTTACCTCTTGTCCTGCCACTACAGTTCCTAATGAAGATCCCCTCCCCAGCATCCCTATAGGCCCCCTTCAGACACTGGAAGGCTGCTATGAGATCATCATGCAGCCTTCTGTTCTCCAGACTAAGCAGACCCAGCTTTCTCAGCTTGTCTTCGTATGGGAGATACATTACTTCATCCCACTTTCCTTGCCCCTTCAATACATGTTACTGTCTTCCAAATGAAATAATAGGAATGGTGGGTTAGCACTGAAGACCTGAAACATTCAGTTTGGCATTTATAGAGTGGAAAAATCAGTAACTTTACTATCCCTGGGAGTTTAAAGTCCCAAGTTGGTAACCAGCAATTCAGATATAGCAGCTTTTAGTAAGCAAAATTGTAGCAAAGAAAATATGGTGGAAGACTTAAAAAGTATTTTTAAATTCAAAATCAGGCCAGCTCTTCTGACTTTACAAGTTCTATAAATACTGCCCAAAACATGTAGACTCTTGCATGGCTTTTTGTCAAACAGACAGAACTGTTTGCACAAGTAAGTTTTTGCTTTTATTCTTACATGTTGATACTAATTCTGATGAAGTGTACCTCTAATCTATCTGTTTATATGAGGTCAATTTTCATGGCATTAATGTTTACAAAGAGACAAAAAGAAACAGTTACCAGCAGTCAGCACTGAAATATGTCTTTTAGTTCACTGAACTGTGCACAAACAAAATCTAAAGCTATGTGGCTAAGCCTAGCAGCAGTTAATATTATTTGTACACTGGTAAATCAAGCCCTGCTATTTAACTGAAGAATTGTGTGTGTACAGACTTGTGTGCTGTTTGCATATGAAGAAAATGCTGGATGTATGTATAGTTCATATCATACTGAAAATGTTCAGTTTGTGATATATGAAACTATGCAGCAATATGTATTAAGATATTTATTGCAGCATCTAAAATATTGAAATATTTCAATAAATTATTGCAGTGTTGCAATAATGTCACTAAATATGTAAAGAAATATTTACATAATTGCTGCATAATTTACATAATTATTGTATAATTGCTTATTGAAATCTTTATTGCACTCACACATAAGTTGACTTTTTGTTGACCTGTTTATGTAGGAGATTGATCACAGTTATTGCTGGATATTGAATTTGTATGGCAAAATGAAGGTAGTATTTGTAATACATTTGTAATAGTCTAATCTAGTTAGTATGGGCATCAGTTGCAATGAAAATGATGACCTGAGGATTGGCACAGGTTGGCAATTGACATATACACCTGCAACATAGACAATTTAAAATGTTTCTAGTATTAGCAAGATTGATAATGCTAATACATGCCAGAGGTTATACCTCCACTTTCTGTTAAAGCTAGCTGTCCTCTGCAGAATCATACAGGACAGGGGCCTGAATTACAAATATAGGTTTAAAGCTGATGTTAAGTTCTCAGAGAAGAAAAGGCTGTGTTGTTAAGAACAAAGCCAAAGTTCAAAGGATTTTTCTACAGCCAACGATACTTGATCTCTTAAGATTCAAGTAATTGTGAAAATACTGGTTTCATAAACACATCCTGCTATTATCAAAGTGCCACTTCAGTAATGCTTCTGTTATGATGGTTACTCTTCTGTGTTTCTTTTACTATTAACTGGGACAAAAAACCCTATCTTTTTTTCTGAGAAAAATTCCTCAGACTTATTGCTTCTGAGACTGTTGCCTCTTGTCAGATATTTGAGATAGACGTTGCATAAGGATAAATATGTAATATGCTATTACCTAAAAGACCTTTTTTTTTAGGATTATTCAGGGTAATCTTTTCTGAAAGTCTTGTGTCTGAAGAGGCCCCTGCACTTATACCTGACGTTGTGAGACCTCTGTGAAAGACACTCATTGTATTACTGAACCTTACTTGCCTTTAGTCCCAGTTCATGTAACATTCCTTGTATCAGTTTATAACATATGAAACCACACTGCAGTAATATTACTTTTCAAAGATTAGATGTCTCATTCCAGGGCCAGTGCAGACAAGCAGGCACTGAAGAGGCAGGTCAGTAGGATATGTGGGTACATAAGAAGTAGTTAGAAAATAAAAATGTTCATATTCTTTTAATTTCTTAGATTGAGATTTTGGCGGCAGTAAAAAGTAGTTCTCATTAAGATGCAAAAGTTTTGGTTCTTTAACAATCATCCAAGTATACAGTATCTGAGCAACATTTTTCAGCCATCAGTTCATTTGAATTTCTGTTTCATGAGGTTTTGAAATCAGGCATACGTATCAAACAGGAGTATGTAATCTATAAATATAAATCTATGTATTCTAAAATATGTTATTTAAATGTGTGTAGAAGTATAGAGCATGAAGAATCCGATTTTGTTGAAAGCTAAGTATGCTTTGGAGATTAATTCTTAATTTTTTAAATTATTAAACCATTTTCTTACATCTGTTTTTAAAAATACAAGAAACATTAAAAAAGTCTAATGCAGATCTGTGTTCCTCATCTTAACATAGAATACTTTAATTAGATAAAGCAAGACTGTATTGACGCTGTCTTTGTGTACATGCAGTAGGAGTGTGAATTTTTGTAGAGAAAAATGGCTATGTTGAGGACCCAGTATTTGCAATGTGTACAGCTTAGGAGTTGTTCTTTAGGTTAGCTGTGATCTGACCCCATGAACTAAATGCAGTTTATCAGGAGAGTGTCTTCTGGATAAGTATAATCTGAAAGGAATCCAGGTTGTGTGTTTAGAGATTGCTTGGCAATATGAACTAAGAATGGTTGGAAGGGATTTTGGAGGGAATTTTGCATCAAAAGCAAGTTCCCTATCCAAACTAAACTTATAATATAGATACATCTGTTGTATTTATTAGCATTTAAAAATGTACTTGGTGTCATTGAGAAAACCCAGTTTCGTTAGTTCAGTCTTAAAAATGATTTCCTGGAGAAACTGGAGCTCCCTTTGGTTCTGGCTGAGCTGCGAGGTCTCGGCTCATGTTCTAGCCAGTGTCCCCTGAATGTGCTGCTCTTCTGGCTGGCTAAGGAGATGTGATGTGAAAATAGCAATTCCCATATGATCACTGCAAATGAAGTAAGCTGTTGGAAAATCATCCAGAATGACTTTTGCATTTGGTCACTGACTAAAGGCAAGCTTCTGTCACAGAATGAGTTTAAGGCTGGATGGCTGATCATCACGGGTGAAAAGGCCTGAGTGGCTCTGCAGCAGGTGACTGCTTTCAGGAAATGAGGAGAAAACAACAGACTCTTGTAGTGATCATTGTTAAAAACTATGGGCATGTTTCCCCTTTTGTGTTGTCTCCTCAATAGGGATAGAGAGTAAAGTGCAATTGAATAAAATAACTTAATCAAATGCACTTGACTCCATGGCAGGGGAGTTGGAACTAGATTATCTTAAGGCCCTTTCCATTAACATAACGGATCTGATTCAGAGCATTTGAATGTGTTATTTTCTTCAATTTAATAATAATACATTTTTAAATATATGTGATTGAAGTGTAGGGAACAATTGTGGATTATGTGAAAGCCTGACCCCTTGTGTCTATAATGCTTGCTTATGGTCTGTACCCCAGGGAAGCCCAAAAGAGTACCAAATTGTGTGAAAGAAAAGAGGACTGAATTACATATGAATGGAAGATGAGTTTACTAGTACAGTTGTAGTCTGGCATTTGATTTTGGTTTTACAGGTGTGAGTCAGTTGCAACTCCTAAATTCAGTGGATTATGTACTGAAAAGAAAGAGCTGTAAGACTCACATCAGAACTCACTCTTGAAAGTCCTCAGAACTGAGTTGTCATCTTTTGTTACTAATAGATACACTGATGCTATATTTGTGTCTTTTTAAAGGAAATATGTTGTCTTATAACTTCACAATGAAGAACCCAGTCAGGTGATTCCATATTTCTTCGTCTAAACAGTCAAAAGATGTAAATCGGGATTGAGTCTGTGATTTCAGAGTTCAGTTTGGCTCAAGGTTATAAAATGCACATTAATTTTATTCCCCAGTTTGGGGAAAAAAAAAAGTAAGTTGATGACAGCTCTTGAGCTTTGGTTCTGGATAGAGAACACGAAGAGAAATCAGACTTAATGCCTATATGTCCCCATTTGGTTCCAGGGATGAACAGGCTCTCAGCAATATAAAATTAACACCCATGGAGGCATTTTTAAGTGATGAGCTGAATCTATAATTTGAATAAAATTAGTAACAAGCTGTGGGAGTAATTTCAGGTCAGCTACTAAAACACACCGGGTAGAATCTTTCAGGAACAGGATGGAGATGTGTCTGTATGAGCTCTTCTGGGAGACAGTCTATATGGGAGAGTGTGCAGATGCGTGAAGGGAAATTTAGCATCCTGTGCAGTAGAGCGCTCTGCTCATTATCCAGAGTGCATTAGAAATGTTAGACCTCTTTGGCTTGCATGAGCTTGTGAGTTGGAGGGGTGCTTTTCTGTGTGTAAGGGTGGAGAAAGTATGCAAAGTATTTAGAGTATGTGTCAATGTATGTCCTGTAGGTCATGGCCCTGTGTACTGCAGCAAGGAAAAGTAGAGAATTGCTTTTCAGAACAAAATATGTTTACTTCCTTTTTCAGAGTTGTTTTTTTTCCTTCAAGATTCTTGTTCTTCACCTCATGTCATGTGGGTAGTTGTTGTACAATGTACCTAGTCTGACTACAGCCTTGAAAAACAAGAATGCTCACTGACATTATGAAGCCTCAAAAATCACATTGTGGGGAGAGATTTTTGTTCACTTACAAAATTTTTGGCCTTTGATAAAGTTGTAGAGAAAAAACTTTAAGTTTTGTAAAAAACCTTATCTCTGCACACATGAAAATCTAAAAGTAATTTTTAAAATGGACTTGGAGACTGTCATCTTTTTATCTGTAGCTTTAAGAAAAATACCAAATATTGTGACATTTAAGATAAAGTCCAAACAGCTAGGAAAGCACTACTGGATGCTTTTGTTACAGAAAGTCATATTGGTGATAAAATTGTATAGTTAGAACATACAGAGATGTTTCTGACTTAACTGTCTTGATGAACTGTATATGCAGTTCTGTCTGTCAATCTTGTGTGGTTTACGCAACTTCAGAATTAATTTTATTGCCTAATTTTGGGCATTTATCTTCAAAATGGGAATTTTGCCTGTCTATTATTGTTTAATATTCTATGGTAACACTGCATGAAATGATCACAAATTACTTAGATCTTGTTGTATGAAGATGTATTTAATTGCTATGGATGTCTTTATGTATAAGTACCATGCACATAAGTTTTTTTGGCAAGATCTCAGGGCAAGGTGGTGTTTTTATTGATGTACAGAGTAAGCTTTTCCTACTCATAAAGGGATATCTGAAAGAAAATACGAGTTACTTAGAATGGGAGTATTTGGACCAAAATAGAGGCTGTTACCTGCAGTTGTAAGTCACAGAACTGTTGAAGTCAGAAAGGTCCTGCGGAAGCTGTTTGCCGAAACCCCCAGCTCAGGTGAGGTCAACAACAGCAGGCTGCCCAAGGCCATGTCCAGTCAGGTTCTGAAATAGCAGATCTGTTGCATATCCTAGAATCAAACCCGGCTTATTTTGCACAAGAGAAGTGGGTCATCTCTTAAGGCTGGTACTTTGAAAATAAAATTGGTGCAACTGAGTGCTTGAAAAGTAGCTCCTGCACTCTAACAACAATTACTTGTTAAAGACATTTTCATAAGAAACTTTATTAGTGGTACATGCCTGAGTAGCAAATATGTATTACCATTAAACAGCTTAATAACTCCATTGGGCAAATACATATTTTAAAATCATTACCCAGCCATTTAGAGGCCCAGCTGGGTTCCAAACTGCACATTCAAATGTTTTAAAAGAGAGAACTTATATACAGCAACTGATGTAATTAATTGTACAGTTCCCAGAGGTGGCATATGTGAAAGTTGGTGTTTCCATCACAGGGGCATCAGGGAATTTTCTGTCAGTTTTCCTTTTATTTGTGTAGGGTTTTAGTGCCCACAGTATTTATGGATGGAATGGGCCTGGATGTTCGAAAAGAAAAGCCAGAAGGTGTGCTTGGATTGCTCATAGGGATCAAGCAAATGTGACTGCTGCAGGTTTTAGATGTGGTCCCATGTGCCAGTCTGTTAGTTTAAAATAGGATTAGTATTTCTTCCAAAACCTGAAACTGAGTTGGTTTCATGCAGCCTTGAATCCAGTAGCAAGTTTTCATTCATCTTTGTAAAGAGCTACTCCTAAAACTTTCTTGTATCAAACAGGTTAATACAAGAGCAGTCAGTTGTCAGACACAGTTGAGGTAAGGTCTTTCAGTAGTAACTAACCTATTAGGTTAGAATCTAACCAAACCGTGGTGAATCTGTAATGAGGGGATGTTTCAATTATGAGCCACCCTGCAGCTGAGGACTGAATTAGAGGGTTGCTTAGTTCTGCACAGTCTTTCTCCTGGCCCAAAAGTAAACAAGCGTAGCAAGACAAAGACTATCCCAAACAAATCATGTGGTGAGAAAACTTCAGAATGGAAAGTGTCTCCAGAAAAACTTGAAAAAATTTGTGAACTCTTTGCTAAAAATGCAAAGGAAACACCAAAACTTTTAGTTACTTTTTCAGTCAGTTAGAAAAAGTAATGATCTTTAGGTCGTAAAAGGCTCCTTTTAGGCCCTGTATGGATAGATAGCATTTGCCCAATGTTATACTTCTTTTCGGTAATAAAAAAAGGTCTGTTTCCCATATAAACTCACTTAGGTTCCAACTGGTTCCATCAAAGTTGATTATAAAACTCATAATGAATGCAATAGCATCAGATCAGGCCTTAAAAATAAAAAAAACCAAAGCGTTCTAACAACCCCCTTTTAAGGCTGGAACTGTGCCTGTTATCATGCTGTTGGAACTAAAACTCATCAAGACAAAGCACCAAAGACCACAAAGCTTAATTCACATATTAGTGAGATAACTATTTTCATTGTTTTTTCTCCAGAGACTTGGCTTATCTGTCGCAACACTGCTTGGGAGAGTGTTTCACATACTTCTAAAAAGCATCGTTTACCCTTAGCTAAGAAAGAAACTCGTTACAAATGCCCTTGACTAAACTCTTGTCCCAACTAAGAAAGTGATTAAAGCAGGTATTTAATTTTATGTATGCATTTAATAATGACTACAAAACAATCTAAGTGTGAGATTATGTGCTATCCAGAATTGCGGTCAATCTCGCTATATGTTAAAAAACCAAACTCAGGTGATGCACAAATTGCAGGCACATACAAATAGTCTGAGTCAATTGTGTGTCACTAGAGCAGAGAGAAGGCCTATCTGCACACACTTTCCAGTGGAAATTCTTTTCTCTGAGAGAGTCATACAGAGAGTCACATTGTTCACATAAAATATCTTGATTATTTTGCCTTGCTCAGTGCTCTGGTGAACATGATGAGTGCTTTGGCACTTATGGAAACTCAGTGCTTTCTGGCATGCCTTTTAATACTGTGCACTCCTGTGTATCTGGGAAGTACTGCAGCAGTTCCAGCATGATAGCATCCTTGCTGTGGTGTTCACTGAGTTACATTACCTCTTTCCAATTCTTCTAGCATTACTGTGTTAGGTGGCACAGATGTAATTTGTAAGAAAATCGAGCTATAGTAAAAAGAAAACTCTTGAGATTGTTTTTGTCATCCCCATTTTTAGGGTGGTAAAACTTTTTAATGTGAATAGGGCATTTTCTAGAAAATTCCTACCTCGTCACTGGATTGCTGATTACTTTCCTTGTTGAGTTAATTATTTTATTAGCAGTTTATAGAGGGGCACTTGTAATTTCCTGTTAGTACTGAGGGTGAAAACTTGCTATTCAGCTTGTGCATCTAAAATGTGTTAGACATCAGCTGTTTGATAAAATGTGTGTGTTAGAAGGCTTTTAATGAAAGTGGTGATGTGCTACATAGAATCACAGAATCATAGAATAGTTAGGGTTGGAAAGGATCTTAAGATCATCCAGTTCCAACCCCCCTTCCGTAAGCAGGGACACCTCTCACTAAACCATGCCACCCAAGGCTCTGTCCAACCTGGCCTTGAACACTGGCCTTCACTTCAAGGATGGAGCATCCACTGGATGGAGCATTCACAACTTCTCTGGGCAACCCATTCCAGTGCTTCACCTCCCTCACAGTAAAGAATTTTTTCCTTATATCCAATCTAAATTTCCCCTGTTTAAGTTTTAACCCATTACCCCTTGTCCTGTCACTACAGTCCCTAATGAAGAGTCCCTCCCCAGCATCCCTATAGGCTCCTTTCAGATACTGGAAGCTGCTCTGAGGTCTCCACACAGCCTTCTCTTCTCCAGGCTGAACAGCCACAATTTTCTTAGCCTGTCTTCGTACACGTTTGTCAGGTGTGCGTGCATGCACCCGGGTGTCTCTGTGTGTGTGTGGTTGCATTTGCACGCATGCACAGGGATATGGGTGCGTGCAGGCATGTGCATGCCTGTATGTGTACGTGTGCACTGGGGTGTGCATGCAGCCATCCCTGTACATACATGTGTGTACCACGAATATATGCATACAGAATCATAGAACCCCTGTGTGTGCCTGTGTTCATATGTGTGTGCACCACGTGTGAATGACTGTGCATTAGGGCATTGGCTTGTGCATGTGTACACGTGTGTATGCATGCGCATCTGTGCACTGGGACGTGTGTGTATGCACTGAAATGTCTAATCTTCATGTATGTGCATGTGTGCATTGCAATGCCCATGTCCATGTGTGCAGCAGGGTGTGCATGTGGTTATGCACATGTGCCCTCGGGTGCCTGTGTTGTGAGCAGCACAGTGTGCATGTGCTCCTGCATGTGTGCACAGTGTCCATGTGCTCCTACATGTGTGCACAGTGTCCATGTGCTCCTGTGCTGCTGGGGGGTGCATGGTTATGCATGCACTGCGTGCCTGTGTCCACTGGATGTCCACATGTGCACACATGCAGACACATGTGCACGCTGGGATGCGCACACACACATTTACATGCGCTGGGATGCGCTGGTGTGCCTCGGGATGTATGTGTGCACCTGCAGTGTGTGCTGTGGGGACACGTGTACACCCAGAGCCATCATGTTGTCACAGTGAGAGATGGAAACCCCTGCACAAGCTGTGGGCACAAACCTGTCCTGAGGATGAGCTTGCTTCAAGGGGAGGTAAAACACCCCTCTGCTGCAATAAAACCTGAGGAGATGTAAAACCCCTTCCCAGACACACACCCAAAGGGCTCCAGGCCCATGTGCAGCCCTCTGAGCAACAGGGCAGCTTCTGTGGTCCATGGCCGTGAAAGCCAAGAGCTGCAGCAGGGGTGGCAGGAGTAGAAGCAAAGCCCCTGGATCATCCTTTCTGCTCCATCAATCCTTATGTGTTAACTGGGGGATTGCAGGCAGCAGCAATTCATGAAGGAGCCATGCAGGGGGGCCCTCCCAGCTCTGTCCTGTTGGGAGTTCGTCTTTCTTCCTGTTCTTGTCCTAAAGCATAAAACCTGCCCTCAGCTATGGCATAATGGGACCCAAGTACCTACAAAATCCAGCTGATTCCTCCTCCCAGCTCCCTCAGAGAAGGGGTATTGTTATCTGCAGTAATAAAGGGGGCAGCAGGAGGAGCAATAAGTGGGTTTGCTTTCCGTTTTTCCCCTGCAATGGTTGGAATCTGGCTGGATGCACATTTCATTACAAACCACAGCAATGGTGCTTGTCTGTGCCATCTCTGTTTGCTCCTCTGGAGCCCAGCCTCAGGCAGGGTAGGAAGGAGGGATCCCACCTCCTGACCAAACAGAGGAGGAATTTTGCTTATAGAAGAATATAAGCTTATATAGGAATAACCTACAGGAATAACCACAACTGCTGTACCACAGGCACTTACTTCCAGCAGTCTTTGTCTTTGCGAAAGCAAGGATGCTCCATGTGGCTTCTTGAATAAGCTAATTACAACAATACAGAAACAAAGCTTTGCAGCAGTTAAAGTTAACAGATTCCTCTCCAAATGAATCCCTGAAACACACTTGGTCTCAGCCTCACAACCAGATGTATTGAGTGGGTGACATGAAATAAGTTATCAGGAAAGCAGAGAAGAGCAGGATCACGGTTCCAGCTTATCTGTGTGCTCCCAGCCTGGAGTTCCTTGGGAATGGTGGAGCAGAGAGAGCAGGAGCAAACCTTAATGGGGATGTGGGACCAGGGGGTCAGAGGAAACACTTCCCAGCTGCTGTGCAGAAGGAACAGGAGCTTCTCTCCTTATCTTTTGCACTGAGACCCTACCCTACCCAAGCTCCTGGTATTTGGATATAACAAATGCATTTGGATATAGCACATCTTGCTATCCTGCTTCCTGCTGCCAGCTCTGCCTGCCATCAACATGAGAAAAGCCAATCTGAGGTGACCAATGGGTTTGGGAGCTTCAGTCCCTGTGAATAACAGCCAAAGGGGCAAGCAGGATGGGTGCTGGATACAAGGAGCCAGGCAGAGCCCCCCCTCTCGTCCAGCTGCTGGGCTCTTCCACCGCTGCCTGGCCAGTCCATTTATTCCCAGCATCACTGCTGTGCGGGTGAGGTCTCCAAATGCAGAGGGATGATTCCATCCTCATCCCGCCCCATGCCTCCTGCTCATCCTCAGCCTCCTCAAGGCTGCTCCAAGGAAACATCTAAGCCTACAAGAGCAGCAGCTCCGCTGTCCAGCCGGCTCCCACACGAACAGAAAGCCAGCTCACTGCCCTCCGTGTGCATCCCATGCAAGTCCCGCTGGCACTGCCGGCAGCAGGAGCAGCCCATGGACCAGGGGCTGGATCACTCCCTCTGAACTGTGCTCTGGGGCTCTCCTCTGGGCTGTGGAGCTGACGGCACGTTGGCATAGATTTCCTCCTGCTCCGGCAGGGATCTGCGCACGGTGGCACATGTGGGCTCTTCCTTCTCTTCCAAATGCTGGGAAAGCAGGAAGAAACCAAAACACATCCGTGATGGGGATGCTCCAGGACAACTCCTGCTGCTGGAGCCTCTCTCAGCTGCTTTAAGCACCCAGGAGCAGCTTGGGGACCAGAGAGGACACCCACATTATCCAGTGTCAATTCCACACCAGCTTGGCACATCCCATTGCAGCTCCCTCCCTGCCTTCCCAACACATCCCATTGTCCACACTGTCTCCCATCCGCTCCAGCTTCCACCCATCACCCCGAGCTCGGCACCGCTCTGCACTCCCCCACCTTGTCCCTCTGCTTGACCTCCATGTACTCTGTCGTGGTGCCTGCCGAGCAGTGCAGCGCCTCAATGTTGCCGTACAACCGCCTCTCGGCTGTGCTCGCGCCGTGGTTGATGTCTGCGTAGTTCAAGGCATCTGCTCCCTGATGCATGAAGGAGAAGGATGAGCCCTTCCCCTCCTGCTGCTCCGTGCCCGCAGCACAATTCCCTTCACAGGAATACTCTGCACTGAATCCCTGCTTGGGCCTTTCTGTCGGCAAACGGAGCCCAATGGATCCCTCCCAGCCTAAAGGGCCATGAACGAGGCTGAAAGCAAAGGGCTCTGGCAGCCTGTTTCCCCTCTCCAAGCGAGCTCTGAGCACAATGGGGTTTGTCTTACCATATGGGACACGCTGCCCGTCCTGTCCATCTCTACAGCTGTTCCGGAGGGGGCTGTTGAAGCACAGATGTGGTCAGACATGAGTGAAAACAGAGGAAATTAAATGTATTAAGATCCTGCACTATGGGATTCACCATAAAGCAAAATCTATTGCCCCATCAACCATCCAAAGTGGAGTTCTCCAAACAAAACCATACCCCTCTGCCAGCTGGTGGCATTCCCTCTTATCCATCCCTATCCATCACACTGGCATTAAACCCTGCACCAAGCCTCGTGTAAGCTCTCAGCATGCATCTGAGCTTCTCCAAGCTGATGGTGCCCAGGCAAACTCAAGTGGGTGCCATGCCAAGCAGCACCCATCCCAAGAGCTGTCATTCCCTGCTCCCATCGGGATAAGACCCATGGGGTGGTCCCACTGCTCCTTCAGGGGAAGGAGACCACATTAGTGGAGGTGTCAGCGATGGATGCAGGAACTGGATGGATCGGGGAGGGAATGGGGGAGAAAAAAGAAATATAGAGGGAAAACCCCTGAAAATATATGAGAAGATGGCCCCTGGTGTAGGAACAGTGTGGGCAGAGGTGACAGCTTCACGTACCCCTCTTCCTTTTCCTAGTCAGTATTACCAGAACACCAACAGCAGCTGCAAGCAAAAGAAGAACCACGACGATACCCGGAATGAGGATGTGCTCAACCACATCCAAGCTGCAACACAAAAGAGAGTTCCTGTTCTCATACTTCTCAGAAGCAGATGGTAGAGGAGCCCCTGTGGGGCAGACACAGAGAGAGGCTGAGGGTGATGGGGCTTGGGGAGTCAGCTGAAGGCTGGGCACAGAGCAAAGCACACTGAAACCTGCAGAAGCAAGGAGGAGCTCGCGTCTGAGAGCTGCTGCATCTTCACTGCTGTAAGGATCAGCTCCTGCACCTGATTTAACTCTGGTTTAGCTCCACTGTTTGTTGAACTTATAATGGACAGCAAGGTGAAGTGTGCCAGCAGCCCCTTGGGCATACGGATGGGAAGCCTCAGCTTTGCCTGCTGCTTGCATCACATCCAAGGGGCAGGAGAGGAGGAACAACACTCTGGTCTCATGCTTTCTCAACTCTCTCTGATGGGCTGCACATGACTACAGAGCAAAAAGGAATCCAGCTCAGCACTTGGTTTCCCATAAGCAAACACGTTTGGGGAAGGAAATGGGGTCAGTGCTGCAGCGAGGAATCAGTTCTCACACGGTGATAACCCATGCCTTGCTTAAGCTACAAGATGGACATGGGACAAGCAGAGCTTTACCAGGGCCAACCGACCAGGGATGCTGGGATTACTTTCCATGAGGAGCGGCTGGGTGAGAGGATGGAACGCTGGTCCCAAAGGCAAAAGGTCTGACCCCTTAAGGGAGGTGTGAAGAGCCTGGAAGGTTGTAAGGCTCCAGCTACACCAGAGTCCTCATGGAGGGAGGTGGCCGCTGTGGGCAGGAGCTGGTACTCACTGTGGAAGGCTGGAGATTTTGTGGTGGGAGAGATTTGATCCTGGTTGCAGGGCTTTCGCCTGTGTGGAGACTGATACAGAGCTGGTGAGATCAGGGTGTGCAGTGGTGGAGCCATAGGGCGATGCTGGGGAGGAGGAGGAAGGAGCTGTAACAAAAAGAAGAGAGCACTGGTCAGCCTCCGTGCCTCTGCAGCGGAAAAAGGATGTAGAGTTTGCAGTGAATCAGAAGTGACCCACTTACCATCACATGAGGAGAAGCTGGGTCCCCTCTGCCACATCCAGAGCATGCTCCTTCAGGTGAGAGGACTGTAATCCCCTGCCCAGGAGGCTTTTCAGGGTCCCAATATCCCCCTCCCCCCACAAAAATGCATGCCACAGAGTTCACCCTGCAGGAAGGGGGTCTGGGCATCCCACTCCTGGTACTACAACATCCTTAGCAAAGGGACAGAGAGGGACATTCCCTATGCTTAGAGCTCACAGGCACTGCCTGCCTCACAGTGGCTAATGGTGGGACACAAGGAGGTGAGGAGATCTCTAGTGTTATAAAGTAAGGCAAGTAGGGCACAGACAGGGCCAGCAGGATCTGAAGGTCTGGAGCACCTCAGTACTGGAGGTGGCTGACCCTGGGGTGCCGAGACGGGGCCATGCCAAGACCTAGGCACGGAGAACCAGTGGAGGTGGCACCTACCACAGCAGCAGCCTGATGAGACCGGGTGACACAGGCTGAAGCTGCCACAGGCAATGTGGGCACCCCCCTGCTCCTACCTGCATCCCACCGGAGCTTCCGATCCCAGCACATGGAGTGGGACAAAGCAATGCTGGGGACTCACCTGGGGACACGATCACCTGTACAGCAGCACTCTTATCCCACTTGAATTTGCCCCTTCGCACCCCGCAGCGGTAGGTGCCTGCGTCCTCCACAACCAGGTCTGTAATGGTCACCGTGAACACCCTTTGTGCACGAATGTCCTCGATGGTGACCCGGCCTCGCTGCGCCACGGGGCTCAGCTCCGAGGTGAGAACGATGTCAGCACCGCAGGTGAAAACGCTTCCCTCATAGCACCAGAACTTCGGCATCTCCTCATGGCCGAGTTGATACGTGCAGGTCACCGTGAGGGACCCCCCCACGAACCCCCGCACGGCGCCGGGCCCCATCACCGCCCAGCAGCCTGCGGAGACACACGGAGCCGCGGGAGTGCCCCCGCCGCGCCCGCCCTGCCCGTCGGGGCTGCTGCGGGGCTCCGGCCCGGCCTTACCTGGGAGCAGCGCCCAGGCGAGAAGAGGCAGGAGCCGCATGGCCGCTCCGGGGCGGCGGCGCTCGGCGTCCAGCAGCACCCGATTCCTCCCTGTGGGGCTGTGGGGCCCGGCCCTTCCCTGGGGCCGCCCTGTCGGGGCGGAGCGCAGGGACCCCCGGGGCTGCCTGACCACGGAAGGAGGCGCAGAGAAGAGGCGGAACGCGGAGCGGGGTCGGAGGAGCTTTATTGCAGCCACCGGCGGCGGCAGGAGCGGCACGGCGGGGTCCCGGCGCTGCCCCCGGCCCGCGCCGTCGGGCCCGGGGCGTAGCGGTGCCGGCCGCGGTTCATGAGTAGCGCAGGCTGACCCAGAGCACGGCCCCGCTCATGGCGAGCAGCGCCAGCACCTGCAGCCCGGCCAGCACCGGGAAGTAGCGGAAGGAGCCGTGGTTCCCCGGGGGAGAGTCGGTCCCTGCCGCGGGAGGCCAGGACGAGTCCGGCAGAACGGTTGGTGTCGCGCTGGGCCACTGGGCTGCAGATTCGAAGAGGGAGCAGATGCAGCGGGTGCTGCCGGGCCATGACCAGCCCTTGTTCCTCTCCATCCCTCCACCCGCAGTATCCCACCTCCTCCCGCAGCCCGGCCCCGTCCCCCACATGTGATGGTCACTGGTGCTGGCGAGAGGGATGTGCAGGGACTCACCTGGGGACACGATCACCTGTACAGCAGCACTCTTATCCCGCTTGAATTTGCCCCTTCGCACCCCGCAGCAGTAGGTGCCTGCGTCCTCCACAACCAGGTCTGTAATGGTCACCGTGAACACCCTTTGTGCACGAATGTCCTCGATGG
>JBCJKH010050304.1:17242-29952 GCA_039877255.1 Loriculus beryllinus | reverse complement strand
TATAGGCCCCCTTCAGATACTGGAAGGCTGCTATGAGGTCTCCACGCAACCTTCTCTTCTCCAGGCTGAACAGCCCCCACTTTCTCAGCCTGTCTTCGTATGGGAGATGCTCCAGTTCCCTGATCATCCTCGTGGCCTCCTCTGGACTTGATCCGACAGTTCCACGTCCTTTTTGTGTTGCGGACACCAGAACTGTATACAGTACTCCAGGTGAGGTCTCACGAGTTCTGAGTCTATGATTCTATGAAATTAGATGATTTATTTATTTATTTTTTCCTCCTTATTTTTTTTTTCTCTTTTCTAAATGAGTGATTTTGCATCTCATTGAAAAAGAGCATTGGTAACTGTTTCAAGCATTTGGAGCAAGTTGCATTGCATCAGCAAGTAATACCTGGAGTTTTTGCTTCAGAAGGTTCACATGTTTCGTTGCTAGTGTTTTTTTAAGCCAAGTGTTTAGGAGTTCTGGTTTCTGAGGCCAGTGGAGTGTTGGCCCTTCTCCCTAGCCCAGGAGGAGTTGACACCACGCCCAGAGTCTGAAGCAGCCTCTCTTCTGCAGAGTTAAATTTATGACTTGGATGTAAGACTTGCTGCTTGGCCTACCAAAGGAATCAAGAGGCTCCCTGTAGATTCACTCCTCCTTAGGTAGGAATAATTTGGCTCTTTCCCAGCCACGTCTTGATAACTGATCCCTCTGCCTTTTTCTAAGAAGGGCGGTACATGCTATTTGTAGGCTTGTAGAGCTGTGAAGTTTGTATGGACTAGTTCTTTCATATATCATGGACTGAAATTCATGAAAAAAGGAATTAAATGTGTTCCTGGACCTTGCAAATGGTCGTTTGGGGCCAGTAAGTCAGTTTCTAGTAAGGTCCTGAAGAAGAAACACTTGAAGAGCCGAGCATGGTGTGAATGAGGGAGTGTAAAAAGCTGTTCATAGTTTTCAGAGGCACCTTATATGCAGAAAGATAATGGATCTCATGGATCTCTCTTTTGGTAAAAAGTTGCCATAACTTTATTAAGGCAAAACAGGAGAAGTTGCCTTAACTTTATAAGGCAAAACCAAAACAGGATGTTGTCTAGTGAAAATGGAGCAAGGCATATTGGCTCACCTGATCATGCAACTGCTGCTGTACGGTTTAGGCACGACACCTAGATTGCATCCAGCACCTTTAGCATGTGAGTCTGTCAGCACATACCTGCATGTATGTAAACTCTGTTGTAATTAGCCAGAGTGGTGTATCCCACTGAGGAGCTGATCTAGTCATTGTAGGTGCAGGCTATCTGTAGATTTTGTATGAACTGCATCAAACTCCATATTCCATAATGACTTATTTCTCAGGAATATATTCTGTCTTCAGGTTGCTTTGGGAAATGGGAACTCAGTCTTGTAGTTGAACTTGCACTTGCAATTCCTGCAAGTAGTTTTGTTGAAGTGCTACCATCTCCATTGTCTGTGGTTACCAAGACAGGAAAATCTTGTCCATTCTTTTGAATGTGAGAGAAGTAGGGCTGTCAGTACCTTGAAGGATGGAGTGATTGATATTTTTAGTTTTCTATGAGTAACAAAAGGAAAAGATAACACTGTCATGCTGTCCAGTGGTATATTTTTAACCTTCAGTTTATGTTAGTATGGTTACAGTTATCAAGAATCCTGATGCTATCTAAATGATTACACAAATTTAAATTGCTGAGCATGTTGAGTCTTTTCTGGATATGACCTTGTTTGAGATCCAGAGAGTGCAGATTTTAATAGCTTGCTCTTAATATTCCTAATAAATCACAAGTTGAAATTACTAGTTTACCTCATAGAAAGATGTGAATCGCTCATTGCCGCTTCTTCCAAGAGTTGCCTCACTTGTTCTGAATTTGGATACATTTCCAGTGGGCTGGAAATACTTTCTGTATTGCTAGATTAGCCATGCACACTTCTGCTATGAAGGCCAAATCGGGATTCCTTTGATTCTAAGACTGTAGTATATTTCTGCTAAGCAATTGTCTGTGAGGTTTGCTCTGGGCTGCCTTTAGTTCATTATTGGGGCACTGCATGTTTCCATGTGCATCCGTGTATTTTCTTTGAAGGAATCAGTTCAAATGAAGGAGTAGAAACTTCTGTGAAACAAATGACCTACATAAAAGTGATGATGGGCTCACAGTCTAAGAATGTGAACTGCAAGCAGTAACCATTTTGCAGAATGCCTGTCTTGTCAGTAAGTGCTTATGAAGTCTTTTAATATAGGTATCCTTTTAAGGGTCATATAAAATAGGTAGTTTTTAAGCACAGGTTAGAGCCCCTATTCTTTCTAGTGTAGAAGTTGGTTGCTAATCCCAGCTGAGCCTTCCACAATCATAGAATCGTTGAGGTTGAAAAAGACCCTTAAGATCATTCAACTCTAAATAAAGGTAGTCCACAAATACAGAAACCAAATAAATTCAGTGCAAGAAAAAGCCCAGTGTTTTTCAAAAGGAATTGGAAAACAGTTTAGTTTCAAGACTTCCAAAGGCTGTTGCAATGGGGCAGCTCTTAAAGAAACAAAATAAATACTGAAAGATGTGGTTTAATTATGCAGTAATTCTTATTATTCAGAAATACAATAGAAGTAAAAAAAGCTCACTGAGTCACATACTGTTTTCAAGCTCTAGAAAAGCAATGAAGTGGTGTAAACCAGAAGAATGGGGGAGAAACTGAGCAAGCTTTCAGGGAAGAAGATGTAACTTTGCCATGTGATTCAGTGTAAAGAGCTGGAGGAACATGAGGGAGCGGAATAAGAGATGTAATCGTATGGGGCCATTTTCTCCCTGTGTGATATTGGACAATCAGCTTGATCTCTGTCAGCTTCACTAAATGGAAGTAGGCAAAAAGCAAGCTCAAACACGGTGCTGTCACTTAACTGCAGTTTCTGCAGTAATCTACCAAAGAGAAGAAAGCTGAGCCTTACAGCATCCCAACAACAAAACCAAAAGCCACTGAAAATGAATGTTTCTTACTGTCCTCTTCTGTACTTCACTTTAGTCAGGCGAATATTCCAAATAAATGAGGGACTTCTAATGTTTCAGAAGTAAGCATGTATAAATATGATTGCAGAATCAAAGTCTAAAAACAAAGCAGGAAATAAATTGCAGTGCTGTTTAAGATTTTTTGGTGACTGCTCCCAGTAACCAGATGTGAGGGCTACAGGTTAGCATAAAAACCCCCAGACCCTCCTGTATTATCAAATGTCACAAAATACACGTAAGCTTGCTGGCTAGCTGACTGACTGGAAATATATATTGGTTTGATCTGCAGACTTTCTGACCTTTAGTAAAATCAGTAATAGGAGTCATGACTTGCATAAAAATGGCATAGTCTGATCCTACTTACTGGTTGTTGACATCTGAAAAGTGCAGTGCCCTCTTGTAATTTGCCTTCAAACAGTCTCAGTCAGCATTTCAGAGAAGGAAGCAACCAAAGCTAACTGAAAACAATAAGCCTTGCTGCCATCTCATTTGCTTGTTTTATGGCTTTTCCAATGGTTATGCATTGGCTAAGCATGCCCACCTCAGCTTATTATTGGAAGAGGGCTGTCCCACAGCTTAAGTGTCCAAAATCGAAATCTAAGAAAGTAGACAGGCTCTGCCAAATATCAAATCAATCAACGCTGATCATCAGAGCCAGTAGCATTGTTGCTAATGTTTTAAACTTAAAATTACCTTTCTGAGGCTTAGGGAAGAAATAAGCATCACAACCACAATCCTCAAGTAATGTCATCTTTCATTTTTTTTGTATTTGCTGATATTTAATGGCTGGTGGCTGGAGTTTCCCATATTTTTATAGAAAATATTCTCCTCAGGTAATTGCCTTATTCACTTTCCAAAGGACCATTTTAGTCCACACTAAACAGCCAGGAAAAATCACAGTCTTTGGACTGTTGTATGGCTTTTTTGTCAGTTCTTCTTTAGTAAAGTGTGACCACACAGTTCATTCGCTTTCGTGATGCAACCAAACTTAGGTGATCCCATCTCCTGACACTAATTCCCACAAGTGGCTGAAGAGAAGGTGGTATGAAGGAAACCTCTGAAGCTGACTTCACCACAAATGAGAATTGTGTACCAGTATCCATGGGAGCAGCAAAAGGTGCAAAAACTAACATGAGATGATTTCAAACTTATCTCCAAAATAGATCTGTGCTTCTCACCTAACCTAGTTTAAACATTCAGCCTGTAAGTTGAGCAGATGCTAGATCCCACATAAGTGTATGTTGTTGATTGTTTGCTTTTTCGGCTCATGCATTTTAAATAAAATGAGTTTTGAGATGTTGCAGGTGTCTTGCCTGTGAAATCCACTGTATATGCTTACAATTATTAGTATATTACAGCAGCATTATGAAAGCTGTAACACAGCACAGGAAGTTTGGGCATCCTACCATGTAAAAACAAACTGTTCAGTGTGATTAATGTTGGTCCTAAAATTATATTGTAATTTTTTCAACAGCAGATATCTAAAAGACATGGTATGTTTTAAAGCTCTGTAGGTTAACTCCTTACTGTTGATGGGAATTTTGCTATTCTACCCTTTTTCATGTGATGGTGAAAGATTATGTTCTGTGATACTCAGATTTGTGCATCTGGAGAGGGGAATTGTATGAGGCTGTGGTCCTATACAGAATGGGAGAGCTTGTTGTTTGTGTGCATCTGAATGCTTAACTTTGTATAGTGTCTGCCAGCCAGCAGTAAAATGTGGTGGATCATTTTACAAAGATCTCTGAAAACAGGATTATTCAAGTGTTGATGTTACTACCTAAGTGGCAGTAAAATAAAATCTAGCTCTTTTGTGAAAGCATATTAGTGGGCATTACTTAGTTTACTGGAAACATGTATTCCTTGCACATTTATAATGAAAGAAACCAGTTTTGTTTGCCATTTCGCTTCTGTAGGAAAAGATGGTTTTAAAGAGGGTTATTGTATTAACAGATTTCTGTGGAGTTTGCTCATATAGAGCTTGTGCAAATGGCAATCTAGGAAAGCAATAATAGTAAAAGTACCTACAATTTAGCATCATCATCAGTTCCTTTTTATCCTCTGTCGTACTATATATAGAATAGAATATAGACGATTAGAATAGAGTAGAATAGTTAGGCTTAGGAAGGACCTTAAGATAATCTCATTGTGAACTGTATTCTAATTTACTCACATCTCATGCCTTAAAATTGTGGAACCGGCTTCTTAACCTTTGCTCAAACACTTCAAATCTTCAGTGTCAATAGCTCAGATTTATACTTGCGTAACACAAGAACATAAAAAACCTGATCTCCCTGTGATTTTTCTCAATTTCCTGGAATTTGAAGTGCATGAAAATCTCAATTATTTCCATAAGTAATTTGAGTAATACTGACTAAATTGTCTGTATGAATTCAGTTTGTTGTCAAGAATTTTTTTATTGTTAATTGTGAAAACATACAATTTTAATGTATATTTCGATTATTATGAAAATCTTCTGTCCTCACAAACATATCTATGTGAGACATAAGAGATCAGTAGCTATAAATAAGCAAATACCAGTTTCTTAATGGGAACGACAGGCAATGTTTACACTTTTCAGTTGTTCCCAGGCAGACCTAATGCAATGTGTCTGTCCTCGTCTCTTCCTCATTTCCTAGTTCAAGCACTCTTTGCAGCCTTGTATGTGATCTGAAACTGTGCTGGGAGACTGGCTGTCTTTGTTTCTAATGGCATCGAATACTTCTTCAAAATTTCCCATTAGAACAAAAATATTCAGTCACTCACCAAAATGGGTCACAGCAGAGACAAACGCAACACCTCAAGGTTGAGCCTTTCTAGTTTTCTTTGCCAGCTGTGAATGTTTGGATGGCTGGCAAGGAACTCCCCAAAACCTTGGCAATAGGACTGCTGGTTATGGTGGCTGGAGTGCATAAATCCTAAAAGAAAACTACAGCTGCCTTTGGTGTAGGGCTCACTGAAAGCAGGCTGGGCTGAATTTCAACAGATATTTCCTACAGAAGACAAGTGTTGCACAGCTGCTCTGGCTGGCATGCCAGTGGTGCGGCAGCACTGAAGATGAAGATTTGAATGGCAGCCACTTCAATGGTGTGATACTTCTTGCTGGGGTGGGTAGAATGGATCACAGCAGATAGGTACTTCAGCATTTTCATCCCTGTGGTTTAAATTTTCTGTAATTCAGATGTGAGACCAGACTTTCTCAACTCTAGCAAGGTTCTGCTTTTACATGTTTCAAGTTCGTGATACAGCATAATGTAGTTGTTGAAGCCCTGGGACCAGGTAAGTTTCAGAAGACAAAGATGGAGAGGCATTGAGGGACAGTCTAGGATCCCTTACTCATACTCTGCCAAATCCAGCAATCCTTACTCATGTCAAATGATTTCAATTACTTGAACTTCAGGTTCATCCCTTTAATTTCAGTAGGAGTGTTTCCCCGAACAAGGACTGCGTGATTTGATTTCCTTCAGTGCTAATTTCTCAATTTAATCAGCTTGCTGATTAAGAGCCCATCAGTTTTGGAGGGATATGGGGGAAGGAATGCTGTCATTCTTTCATTGTTGTTGAATATAGTCACATGAAGCACCTAAATATAAACAGATGTCCATTTTTAAAAAGTCAGCATATTGCTGAAATTTAATATTTTTGTTAGCGTCACTGACAAATTTTATTGCAGAACATTCAATCTCTGGTTTGTGTTCAAACAATATTAAGAGATTGTTGCTGTACTGAAATTTGGAGGGTTTTCAATAAGATCATTCTGCAGCATTTACTTACTTATTTAGTCAGTATCCTGACTGGCAGAAACTGGAATGACAGAGTTCCTTTGGCTACTGCTACTCACCTTGGGGAATGGGGTGGGGCGAGTGACCCATGGTTTGTCTTCTCCTTTCCTGTTGCGCAGAGAATGAGATGGCTCTGCCCAACTGTGTTCTCCTTTGCATCAAATCTGTATAGGAAGCAAGAGGGTTTACATCAGAGCTTTGAAGCATAAACAAGGGACCTCTTACGGAGGGTGGTGGCTAGATGAAGTGTCTTGACAATGCATACTCTTTTTGACTGTGCAAGGCTATACATAGGGACTGGGTTCCAGTTCTAGAGTAGGAGCACAGGGAAAATGTGAGCGAAATGAATCGTGAAGAAATACTGCACTTCATACAGATTCTTTAGTTACTGGTTCAGCAAAGCAATATTTAAATATTTTAAGTGTGTAGGTAAGTCAAAACCAGTATGTTTGTTTTCATGTACATATATAAGTTTTCTCAGACGATTATCCATGACTGTGGAGGTTGAGTAGCTCCTATTAAAATCAGTGGTAGTTACCTACAAAAATATTTGCAGTAATTTCTCTTGCATTTTTGCAACGCCCTCATTTTAAAGAAAAAAATGGAACTTTTTCCAAGTGATAATAGCTAAGTTGGAAAGTTTAAGTTGAAAATGTCAAAGGTCCTGTTGTCTGGGGACAGCAACTTCTGCTGCATAAATCTGCGTTTGGCAAGACAGAAAGTCATTATGGTTAGTTGGGCTGACACATTTAGCCCTTCTGTGACTTGAGTTCTGTTTTCATTTGGGGTGGGAGCTGGGAAGAGAGAGAAGATGCAGCATATGCAGGAAGAAGGTGAATTTCCTAAATTAAAAGCTTTGTTTTTCTTTACTAGAATAAAACATCTTGCTGGAAACAGTGCACATTAGTCACTGGGAAATTAAAGAAGATATTTGAAAAATGTTGAATCTGTTCTATGAAAATCAGTTTACAAGTCATCAGTGGATCAAGTCTCCTTGGGGTATTGTAGGAACACTGGATAAAATCCAGTTTAAAATGCGGTCAGATTATACTTGCAATAATATTCCTGCCTAAAACAGCTGCAGATAGAATTGATGCTGTGTCTTCTGCGTGAAGATGAAGATTTGTGTGCAGTGCTCCTTCTCAGGAATTCTTGCCTTTAAAAGCTGTTTTGAAGACCCAGATGCCAATTTTATTATGCTTTCTCAGTCTGAATGCTATTTCACTTTGAATGTAAGTCTGCTTTGATCATACTGATATCATGTCAGCTATGATGCTACCCAGTGTTAGGGAGCAGAAGATTCCACCTGTCTGGGTACTCGTTTGGCTCTCGTCACAGTACTGCGTGAACACCTTGGCAATTATAGGAGTAAATCTGTGAGAAGGGAAGGTTTATCCTCATTTTCTGGTTTGTAATTTATAGAACATGGCTAGTTACTATTTTGTCCAATGCAACAAAGCAAGTCTTAGCTATGGCAGTGCATAACACAAAGCATCCTGCCTAAAATGCTATTTACTCTATTCTTATCCATCATTGTTGATCCCATTAAAGGAGAAACTAAATTTTATTATTAATTTAACTCTTAAAACTATAAATGAGTCTAAACAGTAAGGAGAAAGAGTTCTATCTTACCAATGTTGTAAGTATTTTGGAAATTACTCGGAAATAATCTCAACTGCTTTCAGTGTAAATGCAAAAGGAAAATACTATTACTTGCTCATCTTTGCTGTTAGCTAGTTGAATCTAAACTAAGCACATTGAATCAGCAACCATCCTTCCTATTTCTAGTACTGCTACATTGTGCCAAACCACACGTCAGTGCCATCATCGCCCTGTCCACAGTCACTACCAAAATGGAAGTGATTGTCTTTCAGTGGAAATAAAATATTAATTCAAGAATTACTTTCTGACTCCAGTTATCTTCTAACATGCTTAGCTCAGTGGAAATACATTTCATTCACATCTCATTCTCATGAGCTATCCTTATTGTCTATTGATTGTTAAAGAGATTGTGTGGGAACTTCCTGTGAGTCTGTATTTGCTGTCACGGCGTGGAATCGTGGCCTCAGAGATGTTTGCAAATGGAAAGAGATACCTTGCATCCATAAAATAATCTGACCAAGCACATGCTGACCAGAGATTCAAGAGAGATGTAAAATGGTGGAAAATATTTAAAAGATAAATCTGTTTAAATGGCTATATGTATTGTAAAACGTAGTTAGATGTATACACATTTGCATCTGATGTTCTGCTAGTTCTGTTCTGGGGTTTTTTTCCTGGAGTTTATACAGATAAGTCAGTCTGTAGGTCCTTCCGTCTACATTCTCATAACCTCTTTCAAAACTGACATATTTGGTCTCAACTTCTGTCAATTAGCTAGTTACTCTAAAGTCTATTTATTTTTGGAAATGGAGAGACAGCCTAGGTATGAGTTTTCTGTGCTGTATATTTAGTGTGCAGGAACTGAAATCTAGACAAAACCCAGTGTTAGAGAACTGGTCTGGTGTAAGAAATATCTCCTAGAGCACCAGGGCTGTGTATTACTCTTTAACCATCCTATATAACAAGCTGTGCTACTCTACATTATTTACTTATGGCATAACTTAAAGCTTAGATGGTGTTCTAACTGGAATAAGGGCCATCTTTCGTAATGAGGAAAGCAAAACAGTTTTCTTGATGCATCTGTGCAACTCAGGGCAGTGCACATTTCTGGATCAGGCATCTGCACCATAAATGTTCTAATGTTAAATATCTTGCAGCATGTCTGTGGCAGATAGCTGTCTACAGTAATTCCCAGTTGTAACTAATACATCTTCCTATTTAATATAGAGTGTAGTCAAGGAAAATGCCTCCATATGTTTTGAATTCTCTTGCATCTTCACTAGATTTCTCAAGGGTATGCTATTAATTTAATATATGATTTTGTTCTGCATTTGTGTTCTGTATAAGCTGGTCAATATACAGGCAATAAACTTTGGTATAGTTGGTGTCAGCATATGTAAGGTTTATCTAGCACAAGTACTTGGTAGGGTCAATGTCCTTGGGTATATTGTAACAGAAGCTCACTGATGTTTTAGAGAGCTGCAAAATTCAAAATATTTATTTCATCAACAATCTCCATCTCAGAATACACCTGGATAGGTCATTTGCTTGGCACCATCTCACGTCCAGTAATTATCAACTCCAGAAGGGTTGCAGCTAATGCAACTTGAGAGCTGCTGTATTTTCCATCTGACTTTCCTATTATCCTTTGAAGACACAGTCATTGCACTAGACACAATCCTGCTGTTCCCTTGCAGTGGTAGGGTAGCCCCAGTTCATGTCTACACTCCTTTTTCATGGCAGAGCATTTTAGAATTTAGGAGAAAACCACATAAAAAAGAGTATGGATTGAATATGGATACTTAATTGCTTTTATTAGTCTGGATATTGAGTAACAGTGCAAAACCTTCTTGTGTTAATTGTGAGGAGAGGCACTGAATTTTTTTTTCCCAAATCCTTGATTACTTACTATGGTTTGTGCATCACATTGAGTAGGCTGCTTAAAGGAATTAACCAGCTTATTTTGAGCAGGAAGGGGGAGGGTGACCTCCTGAAAGCATGTATGTATATAGACTTAAAGTGTCCAAGTCAGTACAGAATGATCTCAGTTGAAATTGAATAATTGTTAATTGCAGCTTTTGTATAGCTGTTTTTTTACTAAAAGAGAGGTAAGTTAAAGTCTGTGAGTGTGATTCAGTATTTTTCACTACACTGTTTTGCTGAAGTTTCTCCTTCTTTCTCCCTCAGACTCTTCACACTTAGTAAAGTTATCTCTGCTATTTCAGCACAAATGGTTTCTTCCTCCATAAGGTGTGTACCAGGTGAATCCTAAGTCACAAACTGTGCTTGCTGTCTATTTTCTGATAACATTAATGAATAGCTTGCATATTTGGCTGCAGTCTTACTGCCAAGCTATTAAGAATTCCTGCATTACTATGTTGCATTGACTCCAACTTCAGTAGGGGTGGGGAGAACAGCTTTAAATAATTTTAAGGGAGCTACATGAAGGTGTGTCCCTCTTTCCATGCTCCAGTAACAAACATTAATTGATATAAACATTAAAAAATGAGTTGCACATTTCAGCATTCATTCCCTCTCCCTCCTAATTGCTGTGAGAAGAGTGAATGTAACTAGCCTAGACTCGGTTTATTAACTTAGCTTTCTTGAGGGTTTGGAACTATTTTTGTGATGTCCCACATCTTCACTAAAATTCTCTATTGGTTTGTGTCTAGTAGCCTGGCTGCATGGACACCAAGCAATAGGCTAATCTGCCTCACGCATTCCTTGTAAGCTGATTATAAATTGTGGCATTAATGCCTTAAAATTACATTTCATGAAAATGAGAAGCTTTACTGGTTCAGATCTTCACAATGGTTCTGGTACTTTCACAGAGAAGTAACTGTTGGCTACCGTGATATGAAAATTAAAAAGTGAAGCTTTAAGCAAACATGCCCTGTATTGCTCCTTTATGATGGTAACAATTATGTTATCATTCAAGTTTTGAAGGATATACTTAACTACCAGGTGTTCATGCTGATATTTTTCATTATTAGAGATCCGTGGCTTGACCACCAGCATCCTATTAAGACATTGATACTGAGATGGCTCAAGGGGTGAATCTGAATTCGATAGAAACAAAGGATTTCAGAGTATGTAAGATGCTTTGAAGTAGTTGCAACATATTTCATTAATTAAGTCTAATTTTTGTATAAACTAAGGAAATAATGAATAGCAACCTTTAAATCAACAGCCTGAAATCCAGATATATGTGTTTGATGTTATCTGGGCATTTGTTGCTGCAGTTACTGTATGGGTTGGTTTTGGGATGATGGTGATAATATTTATAGAAGGATTTTTAAGTGTTAGTGTTTACATTGCTCCTATACTGTTAGACTTACAGCTTTACAATGATCAAGTGAAAATGCTTTCCATACACAGTTTTGGTGACAGGAATCTCTGTACTTTAATTACACTTTCTGCTAGAGGCAGCATTTGCAAGACTGAAATTTCACAATTTACTGCCTTCAAGAGCCAAAACCTGACCCATCACAAATACTTTTACAATTGAGGGATAATACTCCTTGGTATAATGCTCTGGGACAGAGTCCAGCCAGGTGCAAGGAAATCTTCCTTCCTTCTGATTTCGAACTCTGAACATATGTGTATCTAGGACTGTGCTTGAATATTTGCATGTCTGTGGGGAGAGGACACAGTGTGAGGTTTATTCATGCAGAAACTGCTGTGTACTGCTTGTATTAATGGTAACAATTTCCTTAATGGTAAACAACATCATTTTAAATTTTACTGTATGATAGGAAAAATATTGTGAATGAAAGCTACTGCTGCATCATAAGTAGGGTCTATGGAAGAAAGAAGTAATCAGTCAGTAAATGCAGGAAGGCTTGTGTGCTCTGTGAGACTCTAGGTTAGGAAATTGAACCCTTTAAAGAAGTACAGGGTCTTCATTCAGTTTATAGTAGTGCCAGGCTCCGGTGATGGAGATTCTGCAGTCTCCATAATGAAATGGTGATTAGTTACTCCTTCCAGTTGAAATTTTTCTGTGAAGTATAATATTATAACATAAATCTTCCATGCTGCAACTTTGGCCCATTGTCTCCTGTCCAGTCCACAGTGCACATGGGAACACTTTTATACCTTTCTGTACATTATCTCTCTGACATCCCCTTTGTTTTTTTCAAAGTGGTACCATGATTTGAATCTTCCCTCTTTGGTCATGTCTTCTAGAGCACTGTCTCCTCTGCATGATTTTCACATGTACCTGTGTCCAGAAGTGGATGCCGTGCTCTGGCTGAATGTGAGAGTTCCTGATGCAATTTGCAGACTACCTTTTGTTTTATGCCTACTTGTACAATAGTTTTTGTTCACTTCACCCCT
>JBCJKH010050304.1:0-17214 GCA_039877255.1 Loriculus beryllinus | reverse complement strand
AAGAGATCCACTGCCACTGCTCCAGACTCTGTGTGTAATTACTGCTTCCTCATTAGTTACTCAGGCTGTGATTATGCAGGTGGTTGTTCTGTCATAAATGAAAGATATTGCACCAATCCCTATGGCGTTGCATCCCACCTTTTTAGACCCTTCCCCAAGTATTAGTATTTTTCTGTAATCCTTCCCTCCATATTCTTGCTGCCTTTCCCAGCTTGATGTTACCTGTGAATATAATCTCTTTATCCCATCATCTACCTCATGCATGAAAACATAAATTGGAACAGTACTTAGGAAAGATCTTGCAGATTCTCACTCAATAGATACCAAAACCTAGCCAGTGGACTACTTGAGTATAGTCTTTGAACCAATTTGGCGCATCTCCTATAGCAATTTCTTCTAGACAATATTTTCCTAGCTTGAAGAATTGTCCAACACCTTAGAAAAACCAAGCAAAACTGCAGCCACCACTTCTGCATACAGAGCCTGTTAGTAGAAGGAAATTAATGGGTTTGACAAGATTTTTATCTTGTCAATACTGATTGCTACTGCCGCCTTGATTATTTTATGGATGTTTATGAACAGTGGGTTTGAATTCTTGTGGAGCTTTTCCAGGAAATGAAACTGAGTTGACTTGTTATGCATTTTTTCAGCTCCTCCTTGTTCTGCATTTTACAGCTCAGAAACTATTGGTCCATTTCTAGTTTTCTGGCATCTGACACACCCTGCATAATCCTCAAAGATAACAACTGCTCTGAGATTGCTTCAGTAATTTCTGCAAGTGCCTGGGGGTGAGTGCATTGGGCCTTCCTTCTCTAGGCATCCGAGGTTTATATGCAGGCAGCATGGCCTGTTGTGTGACCCCTTGAAGGTCTGAGGGCAAAACCTACATTATCAGCTCTTTGCATCTGTCTCAAAAAAGCAGATTCTCAAGGAGAATATGCAGGATGAAAGAAGAAAGTTGCCACATACTTTGTTTAGAGTATCTAGTTCTATTTATTGCATGTAATGATAATCCAGCAAAATTGCACATCAAATGGGATGCAGCTTCCCTGCAGTGGTGGCCTTAGCCTCCCTCAGAAACAAGCCTCACAGGGCACCCTAATGCTGTGCCAGGAGGCATGGTATTTAGGTAATGCCACAAATGAGTGAGATAGATCCTAGTTTTGCAGGGCAAAACTCTCAACATGAAAATAGTATTTTATCAGACACTGTAATGTTCCCTTAGCTAAGAGATATAGGAGGTGAGGAGACAACTTCATCTTTGTTCCTCCTAAGTCCAATGGCTAAGAGCACAGGGGCTAGTAATGCTAGGGGCAGAGCTAGTGGAGACCAGCTCCCATCATCAAGGAGCAATAACTAGCTCCCCAGTGCCTTCCAGTCAGATTTTTGTCAGATCCAAGTTCAGTGAGTCAGTACCTTTTCGTTTTCTGTAGAGGTCATCAGAACATGAAAACTTTAAAAACCTAAAAAAAAAAGGGTCAGAAGCAAAGTTACTAAGAAATCCTGAGTCTCTGCAGTGATCACTATAGCCTTTTATATAAAACCCATCTAAAAATGCATGTAACATGAACCCAAATCTCCAAACACTGAATGTTTCGTACTTTACCAGAAGAAAAGCAGCTTTCAAGTTAACTGACTGAGCTTCAGGTCACTGGCATCCTAGTGAAAACACTGTTCTAAAGAACATGCTTTTTTTTAACTAATGTTTATGCGAATGTAGGAAATAAATATCTTTGAGTATGTAAATATAAGCACAGAATGTTTTAACTACTCCTTAAGAATTTATTTGCCTATTAAAGGGCTGTGGCAGGAGGCCATAAAAGTACACTCAGGACATTTTAGACCCAGTAAGAGCTATATTAATATTTAAATAAGTACAAGCCTCTTCTAGTATTTCAGAAGCATTCATCACCCCATAATAGTAATTTACTCAAGTCAGTCCCTAAGTCTATAAGGCTTGCTCAGAACATAGTGACAAATATTTCCTAAGGGGCAGTGACGGTCAATATGGGGCTGACTTTTAGCTGCTGCTCGTTTCTGATTTTGTTTTCTCCAGTGGCTCCTCAGGTGGTAATTTCTTGGTGGTGTCCCAGAACAAAGAATCTTCAGTTACAAGCCCTTAAAAAAGAGGTTTAATCTCCTCTCTGGCTTTGCCCATTGATATGTACACGTGGCAAGGATCCTGTGTATAAAGAGTATAAAAGCAGGTGCTTTCTTTTAGTTCCAAAGCTTTCATATATAGCCTAAGTTACAGCTTCTCTCCTTAGCTGTGAAAATAGGAATCTCAGATCTTGCCTGCTGGCAGCAGGAAAATAGCTCAGCTGAATGTAAGATATATTTGCATTAATTTACACAGAGGTGATGGTATAATAGCAATACATTTACTGAATATTTGGTTCAGGACTCCGTGGTATCTGCAGCTTCGCATCAATGTAACTGGGCATCACAGAGACCCAGAATAACATGAGTGCTTTTTCATAGATTCTGAAACTGAGACTATCAGATCAGGTTTACACCAACTCTCCCCCTCACCCTTGAACCTCCTTCTGGTTTTTCCCTTTAGACCTTGATTTCATTGGCACAGACAGATGCATACCATTAAAGAATTCACATACCATCCTTCCTCAGTAACAACTGTCTCACCTTGTCTAGGTGCTGGAGCTTTTCACAAAACCTTATTTTATCTACAGTTTGCTTCTGAAGAAAAATAATGCTTAATAAAGCAAACTTGTAATAATTGTGATTTTTAAAAGGTGGCTTATTTGCAGATTGTGTAAATTACTGTGTGTTCATTTAGTTTATACAGCCACAGGTAGTGGATTTTCAAGTTTGTATTCATCAAAGCTGCCATGTTCGTGTCAGCACTGAAAACTAAATGACAAGGTTATCAGTCAGAGAGAATTGAAATGATTTGCAATCTGTTAATCAGTCCACGATCTGGATTTGTGGAAAAAAAGATGTGTTCCAAAGTCACTTTTTCTGGAGAAAGCATGGATAAAGAGGCAGGGAATGAGAAGGATTATTATACGTTATTATGATTCAAAATTATTTGTCTGGGAAGTCTGGGCAAATTCAGTCTGTTTAAAGAAACTAATGTATAAATAAAAATGGTGTATTAGTATTGATTATTATTATTGTCTGAGTCATGTAATTAAAGTAAAATGAAAGATGATTATACAAAGATTTAAAAAATATACTGTGTCATCATTTTTTGTAAGAAATGATGTTACAGTTCTGTTTTTTGAAGACAACATGTTAGATTTCTTCCTCCCATCAGCTCATGGAAGCATAACTTCAGGAAGCACTGTGACTTCAATGCAAGCTGTACTTTTCAGAGCAAGTTTGGTTTGAGAAAGATTTGTTGCTGGTCATGCAACAAAAGGAATTGAAAAGCTGTCTCACTCTGTACAGGAGCTTGATAGCAAGAAACAGCAGCATTGTGTTCCCTTCTACCACTGCTGTCACATTTGGTTGCTTGGTAATTTTTAATCTTCATGACAAAGAAAGTTTAGGATGCACTTGAGTGAGGAGTAACTTACATATGTAAAAGCATGCCATTAGTTTACATGAAAACTCCAATGGTACACAAACATGAGCTAAGACTTTCTGTGGATCCTTGTTAGTTTTATTAAATACTTGATATCTGTATATTACATTAGTAATTTTTTAATGAAAAGCATTACTTTGGGAATCTTTAGTGTTCAAATACTGAGTTCATTTTTTAATAGATAGAGACTTCTAAGGCATTTAACTTTCTGAGCATAAACATACTCCTGTAAGAGGTGACTGAAAGAAAGCTTTTGTCTGGAATCTTGCTGGGGGTTTCACAAGCCCGAACTTGAATCTCCTTTCTTCCCATCTACCTTTGGCATTTATTATTCTGAAGTGTGACATGAACTCCTTCAGTAGAATTGATTCGACTAAAAATGGCCATGCACTCTGTGGAAGTCTGAAGGCAGGATTTGGAGGTATAGTAACTACTGTTGCCAAAGCATTGATTTTATACAACAATTTTCCATTATTGTCAGCTATTAGTCTGCTGATGGTGATAGAATCATGCTTCAAGATACAGATGTGGTTGCAAGCTGAGATTTCAGAGGCCAGTTAAATTTTAAGAGTCAAACAGAAATACATAGCTCTTTTATGTTTTAAGACAGACAGAAAGCAGTTTCAAGCTCTTTCAGAACACCCCAAGCTAATAGCAGTTGGGACTGATAGCTCTCAGCCTCCCTCAGGAAGTGGTCAGCACTTCATGGGATGGAGAACATGATGGTATTTTCCAGATGAGACATTGCACTGCATGTAGCAGGTTTTCTTCTCTGATTAGTGCCAGAAAAAAAAAAAAAAAAAAGGCTGGAGGATGAGATCATATGGATTTGGTATGATTTTTTTTTTCTATAGTTTTGGCTTTAATAATATGTTCCCTAAGTATTTTTATTTTTAATAAATTCTATATAATATCCCTGCAAGAGAAGCCATCTTTCATGAAATCCTAATAGCCTATGCTTTTCAAACTGTTTCTAGGGGATGTCAAGGCATACAGTTTAAAAGTGGTTGATTTCATCAGATTCACACGAATTAGCCCGTTATTGGAGCAAAAGAATAAAACGGTGAGGAGAAAATTTCCCTACCCATTAGAATCACCTGTGTTTGATATTTTGGACACTTCTTCACCCATCATATTAGGAGGGGTTTACTGATAAAATTTTAGCTGTTGCTGGATTTAAAGGGAAGCAAAAAGTTTTGAACTTAAGCAGCTGCTCTTCTGTTTTCTTGTACTTACCTAGCAACTGCTATCTCCTGGCTGTTGTGAGGGCCAGAAAGTGCAAGTCAGTGTGGCTGCTGTGCACTTCATGCAAAGTGTGAGTGATGGCTTGAATGAAACTGCCATCTCCTGGCTGTTCGAAGGGCCAAAGAGTGCAAGTCAGTGCGGCTGCTGTGCGCTATATGCAAACTGTGAGTGATGGCTTGGAAATACGCATAAGAGCCTTTAAAAAAACTTTGTCTCTCTGACAGACCTTTAATCTGTGTTTGCATAGAGCAGTGGAGACATCCAGCGGCCAGTGTCTTCAGCGACTGACAAATGGCAGTTTGCATTCTGACTGCCTAACAATTGGCTGATGTGAAAACAGGCATGTTTAGGAAATGGTTTGGTGGATTTAAAGGGTTACTGGCTTTGAGCTACTATTAAACGTATAACTTGTGGCAATTCTCCTGAAGCCAGCAGTATTCGGGTACTCATATAAACCACCTGATTAAGTGCTTTACTGAACTGAGGCCAACAAACAGCACATTGATATCTATAGTTTAAATTGTTATGAGTGAACACATTTTGAAGATTTTATAGACAAATGTATATGTATTTATTTAAACTTCAAATGAAAAACACAGTTTTGAGCACCCGTTGAAGAAAATCATTATTAATAGAGAAACAGCAAAGGCAAGAAATTGAGTTATGTTGTGATTTCCCAAAGGGTTTGACTAGACTTCCACAGTGATCAGAAGATGCAGAATTACCCTCAATTGGGAAAGATTGTCTAGCTTGCAGTATGCAGGGATTTGAAGCAGGCACAATTGTTTATAGATTCTTTATTTAATTATGGCTCTATAATCATGTTTGTAGGATTTCACCAATGCCTGTAAGAGCTGTAATCAAAGCAACATCATCTGAACCCCAGGGCAGAAAATACTTTAAGTATCTATGAAGTAATAAATATCAAAACAAAAAAGGAAGTCTTCCTTAATCACTGGAATGAAGAATGGAAAAGGATTTTTTTGGGTTTTTTTTGTTTTTCTGTTTTGTTTTGAGTTTTATTTTGGGGGGCGGCTGGGGGTGGGAGGAGAATAATATGAGCCAAAATAATAAAAGTTTATGAGAAGTTAAGAAAACTGAAAAGGACAAAGTAAAAAATGAACATAACTCTTTCTGGTTATTGTCAAGAGATGTTCCCAAGCCTAATAAGGACAAAGTTTCAAAAGTGACTCAAATAAAACATCACACCACATTAGTATTTCTGCTGGAAAGACCAAGTGTAGTTACATGATAATTATTTCCTGGAAAATGCTTGCATATTGTTACTTAGAAATCTGGCAAAAGGTAACTGCTGTAAAAAGCTTTATTGCATCTGCCCCCTTCAAAACCTTGTTACTGTCCATCAGTAGAAAACCAACCTGATTCAGGATCAGTTTTTCGTGATGAACCTGATAGCCTCCATTGCTAAATTGCAAAGCTTGAACTAATGGTCCAGTACTAGTAACTGAGCCAACACAGTCTATTATCCTAAACAGTGAAACCTTAAATAAAGTAGTTTTGTTTTCTTGAAAGCTCTGTAGGGAATGTGGTATTTTTCATTTCCTACACATTTTCCTTCCTTGTTTAGGAAGCTGCATAAACAAAGTTGCCTGCATTTAGTACTACACCAGCACTTACCATGCACACCGGGTGATCACACAGGTGATCGCTGTCGATGCTTTTTAGCACTGAATTGTCACCTTTAGGTCTGTGTTTGGCACAGTATATCACTCCTAAGTCTGCAGTGTAGCTGTCAGCTTACAGCCACAGCAGTATGCAAAAGACTAGACTTCTGCTGGTAGTGTACTGGACCTGTCTTCGTTTTCCTGTATGTACACTTGTCTAAAGCATTTCCTAGATGTAAACAAACTTTGGTTTTGCAAAACTGTAAGTTCTGCCTTAGTGAATATGGTACTTATTACATCCCCTGAATGGAAGAGGCCACTGCTTTATCTAGATGACATCAGTTTATAGACTTACTGTAGTTTTACTAACAACTATAGTGGATACAGAAGCTTGAGACTTGCCAAACTCCTCACCAAAACCATCCTTCCTTCTCCGTCCTGTTGGCTTCTCTGTGATAGCCAAGAATGTTAGTAACCTGCAAGTCTATTGCTGAAATTCTACAGCACTGATAAGCTTTAAGTAAAGTAGATGTTATGTAAATAGACATTAGCACATCTCTTAAAAGTTTTTCCAGTGTCTGCCATGCCTCATTACACTTCCTGTAAAGCAGATTTGTAGGTTTTATCATGAATAAATACTGAATTACAGTCCACGGCAAGCTAGGCCATGAAAATAACTGAGCTATGTGGAGACAACTTGTTCCTGGAACAGTTGTTTCTGACACAACATAGATGAGTGTATCTTGGCTTGTTATGGAGAAACACTGAATCTGACTTTACAAGGCAGTGTGCATACAGAATGAAGCTTAATTTAAATTCACTTAATCCCATAATGTGGTATTAGCATGAATGTGGTATTTGCTTGCCAAGAGTGTGCATGCCACTTCTCTATGGGCACCCTCAAGGCATGTTTCTCAAATTGCAGAGCTTGTTATTAACTATTTTTAGATGTTTAGGCAAACTTACAAAAACTGACAAATGTTAAAAGCATTCTGTAATGTTCTGTGGAGACTAGAACAGCCACATAGATAACAACAGGGAGTCTGGATCTCACATTAAATTAAGATTTGGACCGAGTTACCATCAAGGAGAGTTTGTACATGCCAGTTCCTACCTCATGGCGTGGGGAAACTGAAATTTGTTGATTCAGTGCTACAGCTAGCATTGTCTGTGGCAGGAGGTTCAATGTGCGTGCAGTAAGACAAAATACATGCTCCAAGAAGAAGCTTGCAGTCTCAGGAGCTGAAAGGAGAAACTTAACTACATTTTGTAAGGACAGTTAAGTGTATAGTTGTGTGCAATGTCAGTAGTTTACCGATCAGTTGCATTTTGGTTTGATTTGCACATTATTTCCTGGTGTGTTTTTTTGTGGGGTTTTTGGTTCTGTGGCTATTTTTAGTTCCCTTTGAACAGCTGAATACATTACTTAGCAAATGTATTGCAGTTGGAATGCTCTTTCTTGTAACATTTTTTTCCCTAAGAATATCATTAGAATGAAATTCCATGCATTGGCAAGCTGCCTGCTGGGTGTTCGCTGCATCTCCTCAAGCTCACTGCTGAGCTGTTCAACCACCAACTTCACCTGTGATTCCACTGTGTTTGTTTTCCTCTCCACTGCACTTCCTTGGGCTAGAGGGCTATGGAGATGGCAGAATACATTGGAAGAGGAAGGTGAAGGAAGGGAATAGCTGACGTGAAGTCCAGAAGGACTCCCTGTTCTGGTCTGGAGCTCTTCAGGGAGGCCAATTACTTTTGGGCCTTCTGCAGAGGGAAGACCCCAGATCGAAAGGGGAAAGGAACTGAGTGGAAGCTGGAAAACCTGGGCTCTGAAGTGGTGGGAGGTGGAACCTGTGCCTCTCCCTCCTGCTCTTAGGGCTTGTGTCAGCTCTGACCAGCACAAAGGGACCTGCTGCAAGCCAAGTGCCTCTGAGCAGGGCATAAGGAGCAATGTGCTGGATTTGGCTCAAGAACTTCCTTTGAGTAAAGGTTTAACATTTGGAAATATTCCTTCTGAATGAAATGCGAACAGGTGAAAAGCTTCTGAAAGTAGGAATGTTTCCGAAATGGAAGTGCCCTTTTAAAAGTGCAGTGTTTAGAGACGGGCTGGGTATTGAGGACATGAATTTCTGGCACTGTAATGAAATCAGTGAGGGCCAAGATCTCGCCCTCTGTGTGAGCGCAGAGCCGCGCAGCTGTGCCGGGCAGGGGGAGCACCAGGCCGCGTTACTTCGGCGCCACGTGGCGTTGCGCGGGTCGGGCGGAGCGCGCCCTCCTTGGGCTCTGCGAGACCGAACTTTCCAGAGCGCGGCTGTGAGGCGGGAGCGCAGTCCCGTGGAGAGGCGAGCCCGGGAGGAGAGGCGAGCCCGGGAGGAGAGGGGTCAGCTGCGGCGGGTTCTGCTTCACTGCCCCGCGGGCTTCAGTGTCTCATCCAGGAGCTGTCTCCGTCAGCATCTGATGCGTTTTGGTTTGTGCTCAAGTGACCGTATTTAGCGCTCGCTCTCTTGCCTTGGGGTGCTCTGGTGCTGCTGGAGCCTACCTGCGGCGCCGGGCCCGTCAGGCCTGTGGTGCCGCGTCGTCAGGGTGTCAGTGCCTTGTGCCGGGAGCACGGCATGGGGTCCTACAAACCTGTGTTTTCCTAGCTGTGGGATTAAAAGGAGTTTAGGATTGTTCTTTGAGTGTTATCTTGTGAACCCTGAAGGAGGACAGTTTTTCCCATGCTTTCTGTGTTTTCAGGAGGTGTGCTGCTGACTCTCAGGTCAGTGAAGAGGTCTTAGCCTGAAATGCTGTTTAAACCTAATTTGAAATGTAGCCACTGGCTGTAATGTAGTAATGTCTAAATCCCTTTTTATTTTTGTCTTTAGAAAATGGTTGGATGGGTTGCACAGTTGAGTTTTTTTAATTAAACATGTACTGCACTGAAATCTGCATTTAAATAAGACTGTTTAGAGGAAGTGAGATGTATTTATTTAATGGGGATTTAAATTTGATTGATTAGATCACTCTAAAGAGGCTACAGCTGTATATTTACTGTCCCTCCACTCTTGCATTCATTTTGACTATGGCTTACTTTGTGAACTTGATAGATAGATAGCACTTTAGAAAATCGTGTTTCTTCTTTTTCCACTTTTATATGTATTTGTCAGTACACATTTAATGCAAAGTATATTCTGTGTGTGAATTTTATTACATCAATGAATAGGACAAATTAACAGGAAAGCAGGTTGGTTTTTGTACTTAATGATGTTACTGCTGGTAGCAACAGTCTTCAAGATTTTGTTTGTCTGCAAGGGTTATGATTTCAGAATTAGTGCCCATCTGCAGGACATTTTGTCTTGGTAGGACATGGAAAAGGATTCCTTTATGGTAGATTTTTTTTTTTTTCTGCTACAGTATCTGCTTTGTGATGCAGAAGAGGTGCAGTTTGCAATTAAACATGAGGACTTGGTACCCTCACTGGTGAAGTGTGGTAGAACTGTGCTGTCTGGGTTCATCATAAGTAAATTTCAACACAGATTGTGGAGAAAAAAAACCCAAGTCATGCAGGGCAAGCCCAAGGCTACTTTGATGATGACATTATAAGAAATGTAGTGGGTTTTTTGATATAGATACTTTTTCAGACTGTAAAATGAAAAACAAATATTACATGTTGCAGGATTATTTAACAAAGGGCACCTCCTTAAGTTAAATCAATAATGAATATGTCTGGCAGAAACTGGGCAGTAGCATGAAATTTCACCCAAGTTTGCTGTTTAATAAGGTAGGGTAAGGTGAGAATTTCCACAAAGACATAGTTGTGCTAAGGTAGGTGTGAGAATGAAAAGCAAATACATTAGGAGGACATGTATTACAGAACCTGTATAGTGAACTGTCTTAGTTACTGTGTCACTTAAAAAGAGCCCACTTTTGAGTAGAAATGTCTCTTGCTGCCACATAGTTTGGAAGGTCTTCACCTCTGTTCCCTGAGGTCAGATGGATCGTTCTGTAAAGTCTGGGATCAGATGACATAGTACTAAAATGTTGCTTGTGTGGAATCAATTGCTTCGCAGCTCATTGTTTAATTGACATTTTATGTCCACATGCCAAGCCAATAGTGTAGCTTGTTCTACAGCTTAAGCCATAAAACATCAAGAGTTGTGGCAAAATACTGGGTAAGGGCAGGTATCAAGATACATCTGAGGTTAATAAGCAGTAGAGTGCTTTTACTAGTGTGGTATCTTGTTTTACAAGGGAATTCTAAAATGTGTTTTTCTGCTGTTATTTATGCATAGTAAATGCACAGTGCTTACATAAAACTAATGGGAAATGCCTCTTATTCAATAGGGGCAATTAAGTTAGCAGATTTTTCTCTTCTTACCTGAAAGGTTTTTTTCAGATATCTGGGAACATTGTCTTTAGTAATTTTTATATGAGTAACCAAGACAGTGCCTTACATAGTTGCTCATCAGAAGAATCAGAATATCAAAGGCCAGAGTGCGAGATACTCATATAAACTTTTATTCTGGTGTGCATTTAATGTTAAAGTTTTATTTATTTAATCTTTTTTTCTCGAGTACTGGTTAAAGCCAGTTCTCTTCGTATGAGCAGGAGCAGTTCCTAATAAGAAAGAAAAAAAGCAGAAATTATGAAATAGGGGTCATGTTTAACAGAGCAAGTAAGCTTCTTCAACTTTATGAGTAGCACGGAACTTTAGTTGGGATCTAAATGGCAAACTGAGAATTTCCAGAATAAATATTTTAAAGGATCAAAGCCAAGCATGAGATACGAGAAAGAGTACAGGAATGTGAGGCTTCAGGATACTTAGAACTAAAGGGAATCAACATAGAAGATAAGGACACTTCAGAAGCCCAAAATGGCTAGTTTGGCTTGATTTTAGGGAATGGGAAGATAAGTTAATATATGCTGCAGAGGTGCTGCTTGATAGCTAGTATTGCAGGTTATAAATAGGACACTTTCAGACACAGAAAAGGACAAGTTGTTTTCAGTTATAATGAATCACTGAAGCTGAATTGTATTTATTTGATAATTCTGAAATAGTTATGTGTTAAGTGACTAAGCTGCTAAGAAAAATTCTCAGCTTATCATTAAAACTAACTGTTAACACTTGGAGATTGAACCTGTGAGAAATACCTTTGAAATGATAAATCTTCTTAAAGAAGTAGCCAATGGAAAAAATACCTAGTTGAGCATGGTGTGCATATTCTCTGCAAAAAGGGAACTAGGAAAACAGATCTTTGACGTCAATTAAAATTAGTAGAGGTTTTGAGGGTTTTATCAAAAGATTTCCAGACACAGTAGATGATGTGTACAAGTGGCATTAAATAGCTGCATAAAAGGAAATCTAAGATCCAAAATTCAGCAGTACTGGAGATCTGCACTAATCCTGTGTCTGCAAAGGGGGTGACTTCATTTGAGCTGAAAAGTTTGGTACTCTCATAGAAAGTAAATGTTAAATATGTATTTGAAATAATTGCATTTGTTTTGGCTATTTTTTAAGTCTTAGCTGAACATTCAGAAATACACTCCAGTAGAAGATCCTGGGAATACCATATTTTAGTGGCTAGCAAAGGTTTATAACATCTTTGAAAGATTATATGGTTTTATTTACATTATAGGGAATGAACTGAAGCTTGGTGAGGTCAGGAGAATCTGAGTTTTTAATTATGGCAGCAAGGAAAGTATTGTCAAAAGAAAAAGGGATTCTGTTTGTATCTCACTGTCACTGTGTAACAGTGCTACTCTTGATTGGAAAGAAACTGAAGGTACTGTTATTTCAGTTGGCAAATAGGGGAAATGAACTGTGTGCAATTTCAACATGACAGGTGGTTTGAAATAGAAGAACTACATGTGTGTGTCAACAAACTTGATAGCTTAAATATAAAGCATTAGGCTGCTTTAAGAAGAATGCATCTGCCATAATTTTCATGGGACTAAAACCACTCTTGGACATTTAGGAAAATATCTGTCATTAAAAACTGAGATACTTTTAAAATTTCCATGGGGTATATTGGAATGCTGACCTTGGAGTTCGTTTCCTGATCACCATTGATTTTGATGTAGTCATTCACATTGCATTCAGTTTACCTATTTGTTTCTTCCTCGCAATCCCTAGTTTTAGTTTATTGAACCTTTTATTTTTAAAACTATTGCTGCTGCTCTGTAATGGGACTTCTGTCTCTTTCCACAGTGAAGGGAAGTCAAAAGTGTGAGCTGAATTGCCGTGCAGTAGGCTACCGATTCTATGTGAGACAAGCTGAAAAGGTGATCGATGGGACACCCTGTGACCAGAATGGAACTTCAATCTGCGTGGCAGGGCAGTACAAGGTAAGGCTACTATCTCTGGCAAGTCTGCCTGTGTAGTGTCTGTACCAGTTTTTCTGATTGGTCCACATTTGCCATTTTGAAGGAACAGGTCTTACTGGCTGTCCATTTACTCAGTAGTGATGTTCTCTTAGAAAATACTTCAGTGAATGGTTACTTTTCAAGGGTTCAGAAAGAGCAACTGTGGTGACTTTTTTCAGTCTCCTTTGTAGATTCCCTCTGTACTGAATAAATACTCTGCTTTCTGCAACCAAATGTTAACAGTGTTTAGGAAAAAAAGTTTGTAAGCTTGCAAGTAAGGTTAGTGAAATAAATAAATTCCTAGCAAGGTCATTTTGTGCGTGGACAGTGTTTCCCGTATATTTTGGCAAAAGAAACAGAAGTGGGTCAGATGTGACACATGAACTCAAAAGTGAAAGGTCAAGTTCAGTTTAAATATTTGGTTTGCCAGAGGGAATTATTGCAAATTCTGCCTTTTCCTCTGCATGTCCAGTTTCCTTAGTTGTGCACATCTGGACAATGCCATATGTGTTTTTGTTCTGTATTTCTTAGCATAAGCAAAGCCATAGCTTTGAATTTTGTTTGTGGATAATACATTTTAGTTGATTTTTGTTGTGCTTTGTAGTTGATTATTTTTTAAGGCTTTCCTTGATCTCAAACCAATTCAGAAAGGGCCAGGAATTTGGTTCATTTACAGTTCTGATCTATAACTCGGAAAACTGAAAAACAGATTCACTATACTAGCTGTTGTATTTTCCCAATACTGTGCAATTACAGAAGTGTATACTGATATGTTTGTATTGGAGGCCTGGGATAGAAGGGAAAGGCAGTGTTCAGCAGCCTAGTAGAAAAGTGTTTTGAATTCTGAAAATTGACCATTGCCTGCATAGAACACCACTTCCCAAAGCTGTGTATTAACAAACAACATGTTGCAAATCCTTACTTTTAATGTGTAACTTAGAATTCATAGAATTGTAGAATAACTCAGGTTGTAAGGTACTTGGGAAGGTTGTGTTTTTCAACACGCTGCTTGGAACAGAGATTGCCATATGAGGTAAATATAGCCTTTTCCAGGTTGAGTTTTGAACCCATTCCAGTGTTTGAGCAACACTATGGTAAAATTTTTTTTTTCTTGTATTTGACTGAAATTCCCTGTATTGCAGAGCCCTGGATCTCTCAATCTAGCACTGCACATCTCTGAGAATCTGATTCCCATCTGCTTGTTTTACCATCCCATTAGATGTAGACAGCAGTAAGATCCTCCCATAGCTTCTCTAAAGGGATTCTTAGGCTGTAGTGGGTGTGGGTTTTTTCTTTCACTGTTTTTTGTTTCGGTTTTCTGCTTCCCCATTAAAGTGTTGAAAGTAGACTTAAAAATAAAAATCTCGATGTCTGTTTAAACTGTTCTTCAGTGATACTTAATGCTCAGTGAAGTGATGTAGTCTATTCTTAAAGAGTTAAATAGAACCAGTTCTCTACTGGTGATCTGTGCTTTATAAGCAATAAGTTATGATGAGAAAGCCAATATTAAGCAAGTAAAGGCAATTCTTACTTTTTGTACTTTGTAGAGGTTCTTACTACACCAGAGTAAGATAAGAGCTGGGATAAGTTGGGGAAGTTGGCAGAGTCCTTTCCTGCAGTAGTATTACCTGTACCTGTGCAGAAAGGTGAATGTTGGAGACTGTGGGAGGCACGTATGTAAAACATAAAAGGGTTTTATTCCTCTTTTGTAGAGGAACCTAATTCAGACATTTTCCAGCTTCTTGTGGTTAGTTCTTTTGGTCTGTAGCAAATTACTCCTAATTCATTACTTGTAACCATAGTAAAATTGTGAGGTGGATGTCGGTTGAATGAGACTTGACCTGTTTTGACACTGTAATAGTTACATTGAGATTCTGTAAGGAACTAAACCGCATTTGACTTTTAGTTTCAAAGTTCTGAGTTAGTGTTCAAGGAAATATTTGGAGATACACACGTCAAACTATAGGAAGATACAGTATTACAGCTTCATTGTGCTTTGTAGAATTGTCATTACTGATTCAGTTATTCTTATTTCAGTAATTTCTATGGTTCAAGATTAGAAAGTCAGTTACATTTTTGGTGAAAATTTAACTCTCAGTAGTCAGTAGCATGTTTGCTTTTGAGGGAAGTTGGTAATGTTATGCCAGATGAGATGTGCTTCATTCTTCTTAAAAGTATTTTATATTTCAGGATAGATTCTTCTATTGGAACAAAATTACATCTTGTTCTATATATAAAATATCATGTGCTCTGATGAATAAATCTGATATACAAATGAATAAGTTGCATATATTACCCATCTCTTTGGACTCTTGAGACTTTGCATCCCACTTGCTTAGACACCAAAAGTATTAAAAATAAATAAAATCATTTTACTCAACAGTTACGTTATGCACTGTAGAGTGAACATAGATGTAGCAGAAGGATGTAATAATTAGAGAATCAAATAGTTTGTCAGATGCTTAAGAGAATATTTTTCTGAAAAGTTGTCAGAATTTACAGTTAGCAAAATGTTTCTCAAGTAATGGAGCTTATTCAAATCATTGTAGCAGGTACCTCTTCCTTAACTGCGCATTATTTTTACTTTTTTGAAAGCCGGATAAAGAGTCTATGAAATTTGTGGTCTCTGTCACCCTCTGTTGGACATTTTAGTGCATTACCAGAACAATAACATCCTTGTGAAAAAACCTGATCTGTTTTTTTCCAGGACCATTGTTTCTAGTTGGTATTTTCAGCTTACCTTATTCTTAGAAACAGAAGATGAAAAGTGTTGCTATAATAAAAAATATAAAAATAATTCTGAAACAGGGTAAAGAATGTATTAAATACAGGTTTACCTTCATATGAAATAAAAAGTAAACATATATGAAATAAGGTATTACTCACTTCTCACTCTTTAATCACTTAAAACATTTTGTAAGGCAACCACAAGTAACATTATTTAGAGGTTCTCGATATATAAAATGCAGTCACTCTTAACACTGAAAATACATTAAAGAAAAGTTGTTTTAATGTCAAAACCAGAATATTTAATACATTCTCTCCTTTCTGAATCATTAACCAGTGTTAGATAGAATAGCCTTTTAAAGCTAGATCATTGTTGAATCTTATCAGCAAAGATAAATAATGGCATAAGAGAAGATTTTAAAAACAGTAGTACGTACAAAAGTCCTTCTTAAAGCCTGGCTGTTGTGGCTATTGCAGTGCCATGCTGGAAGTTCAGAACAACATATTTTTGAGTACCTCTAAATAGCATCCCAGTAATGATTTCCTTACTTCCAGGGTGTAGGCTCTGAATTCTAATGAAATAACTCCCTTTTAAAGGAATTAAATAATTCTAAAATGAAACTAGGCAAAACAGGAACAACTGGGTGATATTCTATATCTGCAGAAACAAGAAGTATAACAATGATAATCAGTTTTAGTATTTCTGTGCAAAATTCTTTTTCTTCACATTTGAACAATAATCTTTCTGATGTTTGAAATGCGAATGAACTTTTTCATTGACAGCTCTATGGAGTTCCACTTTCTTTATTCAAATTCTTGTTTTAGTGGTTATTCGTAATATATATGCGCCTTGAAAATGTTTCAGTATTACTGAGTATGTGTTGTTTGTTTTAATACATTTGCTACCCCCCTCTTAAATCTAACTTTTAACAGTACTATTATTTTAAAGAATGCCTATGAATGGGGCTTCTTCAACTTGCTGTTGATCCAGAAGTGTGTGTTAGTGTGTCCTTGTTTTTCCTGCTTGTTTCAAATCAGTGCATCCTTATGTTTCTCCTGGAGCCAATGGGATGATCCTACTTACTAGCTTTTCAGTTTAGAAGAGAAATGCAAGTAGGATATTGAGCAGTTTTTAATATATAACATATGAGAGAAGAATGCTTTTAATTTTGGCCTTGATTATAGTTTACTAAGTACTTACCTACTACCTATCTGTAGGGAAGTATGTTGCAGGTGTGTTTTTGCGTGCATCTAAAACGCTTCCACTAGAAGAGGTCTCTCCCAGTATTTTGTCAAGTGTGAGCACTGACTTACTGTAGTTTTGGAGGCAAAAAAAAAAAAAAGGTTTGTGAATTGTGAAGCAAATTGATTTTGGGGAGCTATTAGTTACCACACAGTGGCGCACTTTACAATTATTTGGCATTCACATAAAACTTCATTTGTGTGGGGATTGTAAATATGTTTTAAAGGTACCTGAAACAATTATTTTAGCTGTCTCCTCTTTTTTATATAAAGTCTTTCTCTGGCATTGTAGTTTGTTTTCATCTTCCAGTTAACTTCTGAAGTTAACTGAGACTATCTGAGCAGTTTAAAAATGTACACTGGAAGTAAATCAGTAGCAAAGTAACTGGCAGTAGAGATTTTTTTACTTGCCTTTAAAAAAAAAGTGTATCAGATGTTGAAATCCTTAACGTCTTCATAGGAGGTAACTTAAGTCAGCTATAGGAAGCA
>JBCJKH010050303.1:0-17508 GCA_039877255.1 Loriculus beryllinus | reverse complement strand
CCTGGGGGGAATTTGTGGGGTCCCTGGGGGTTCTCCCCCCCCCCCCCCCCCCCGGAAACAGCGCATGCAGCAGAGCTGCACGGGCCGGCGGCGCTTTAATTAGCCTAATCCTCATTTGCACACCTCGCTCAAAAGCAATTATATAAAAAAATTAGAAAACAATTAGGCTCCCTAAACAAAGATAATCCATTGTCAGTAGCAGGGATGGGCTGGGAACTGAGGACAATGCGGATAGATAAGGGCAGGGGAGCGGTGCGAAGGGGGTGTCTTTATGGCTGGATTTATCTTTGATTAGATAAGACGAAACCCGTATTTCAAGCAGGCTCCAGAACGCTTTTGATTCGAGAACGAGTTTGCTCCGGGGGCTCTAATAACCATCGCGGGGCTCTTTAAAACCTGTTTGTCTTCGCTAAAGACATTCGGATTTATTTGACTTTAAATGCTCAATGTTAAGAACAGGCTATCCGTGGCAGAGGCGGAGAAGGGCTCTTGCTGCCCTCTCTCTTCCCGCAGCCTCTGCCCGCGGTACGATACGGGAAAGGCCAGTCGCGATATTTTCCTAAATCCGGATTGTTGTGGGGTTTTTGCACGTATTTAGCGGAGCAGGGCTGTTTAAAATAAGCCTCTGCCACCCAGTCTGTCCAGTGACTTTACTATGCGCGCTGGAGTCAGGGCGCTTCTATATCCCATATCCGTGTGTCTGGTAATTTTCCCTTACCATTTTATTTTAGTACTTATGATGTTGCAGATGAAGTCTTAAAGAGCTGCAATGTCCTCCCAGAAGGAATGTCTGCTTGGAACAGATCCTTATTGACAAGGCAGCTGTGTGGGGACCGGAACGGAGCCTTAAACCCGGCTCTAGAATCAACTAATACCCTAAAGTCTGGAGCAAGTGCGCAGAATTATAACGCCTGGGCTCGCAGCCGCCGTCCTGGAGGAGCAGCGCCCTGCTCAGCAGGGGAGGTGGGCTCCCCAGTTGTCCTTTTTATTCGCATTAATTTGTAATTATTCTATCATTTATTTCTAATAAGGTGCTCAGCGAAAAGCACGGACCTGAGCGTTTATACCGTCAGGACGATGAGGAGGGAAATGCAGATCGGGGCTGTGGAAGCTCCTTGTCATTTATTGAGCACTGGTTTCTCTTGCTCTCACATTTCCCCTCTTTATTTTTATTTTTTTTTTTTTTCCCCCTTTAAAAGGCCGACCAAACCAAACACCGCTCTTGGTCTAAGCAAATTATCCCGGTGCGTCCAGCGGTGAAGCGGACACGAATGGGCGAGGGCTGAGCTTCCCCGCGATTTCTGAGCTAAACTTCATTTTTCCGTATCGCCAAAAATTGACACAAGGAGCGGATAGACTCGCCGGGGTCTACCTGGGAGTTACACACGGCAGGCGGGACCCGGTCAGCATCAATGTTAATTATTGCGGGGGGTTGGCTTTCATCAAGAAAAGAAAGATAAATTTGAAACCTTTCACTGGAAAGCAAGGAAAGACGTACATAAATTCCCAACGCACCCATCCCATTTAGCCATTGAAAATCACCCAGAAAGAAAATAGTTTCGAGCCACTCCAAAGACAGAAATGAAAAGAATATATAATAAATAATTAAGAAATAATAAATAAGCGAAGGCAAATACAGAAATAACAGCAACACCCCATCGGCGAGAGCCGCCGCGGCCCCTCGGTCGTTGTTTTCGAAGATGGGAGGGAATAGAGCAGCCCGACGGGATCACCGCGCTCCCCCGGCACCGGTGGCTTTGCATCGCCGACCCGTTTCCCCCGCTGGGGCTAGGGCCTGGCACCTCCGTGTCCGCGGAGAGGAGGCAGCCGGGCGCGGGGCCCTCCGCCCGTTGGCTCGCTTGCAGGGGCACCCATCGGCTCGGTTTGTGAGGGAAATTTCATTTATTCGCTTATTTATTCGATGCACTGTTATAGGGCGCGGAGCGGGGATGAGGACGGGTCCCGTGCAGCGCTCAGCGAATTTTCCTTGATTTCGCCAGAAATGTAAAACAAAGCAGAAAAAATAACCCGAATACGACTCCCATACCCCCCCACCCCAGGCCTTAGAAATAAAGCTCTTCCCTAAACAAAAATCAATTTAATACTTTTTCTTTAAGTGTGAGGGTCTGGAGGAAACAAACAGCGCAACAGAATCAAATCAGCGACATTTTTATTTTCCGGAGCCCCGTCTCACGGGGATGATAACCGGGGCTGGAGCCGGCGGGGCAGTAACACAACGCTGCCGCTTTCCGAACCTTTCGAAGGCGAAATCCAAAACCGGCCCATTAAGTCAATGAGGTTTGTGTTGTAGAGGGCTCCTTTCCCATCCACTTGCTGTTCTGAAAAATAGATCGCATTTCGTTATCTGGAGTGAGGATCTGCAACGTGATACCGGATCCGCGCCGCCTTCCCCGCCGAATGCGCGGGGGAGACAGCCAGCGCCCCGGCTTCTCCCGAACAATAAAGGATTTGTGTTTTCTTTCTCTCCCTCTCTCTCTCTCCCCCCCCCCCCCCCCTTTATTATTCTATTTTTTAATGAGGAAGCACAAACCCCTCTCCATATGCATCGCTCTTCTCTCGCAGGAGCCTTTGGCCCTACGCGCCTGCAAACCGGTGTGCGACCTTTAATGACTCGAGAGTAAATCGCCCTCCAGGCACCTGTAAAAACAAACCCAAGGGGGGGGACAGGGACGACGGGACCGTGTCCTTGCCCGGGCCCCCAGAGCCTGAGCCTCGGGTACTCGATTCCTAGGGCCCCATCCCGAGAGGGCCAGACCGGGCCGGGGCTGCTGAAGGAGGGACCGGCCGGGCCGGGCCGAGCCCAGACGGTCCGGGATGGGTCGAGGGACATGGGGCAGTTTAAGGCCTTCCCGGCGTGGTCCCGGCGAGGGCGATCCCCAGGGCACAAAGGGCTCTTTCTTTGCGCGCTTACGGGGACATTTTTCAAAGGATTAGAGATGATTAGGCTTTGGTTTGGGGGTTCTGTTTTTATTTTTATTTTCTCTCCGAGATAAGTGTTTCTGTCCGTGTCCCCCCACACACACTTATTTCCTCCTGCTTATGCCGTGGGACACCCCTCCCCGTCTTCCCTCTTTTCCTGCTCCCCAATGTACCCTCTGGATGCTGATTCTTTTAAGCTATGAAGAATTTCCTTTTGGGAGGTGAAACCCTCCAGTTCCTCCTGTTCAGAGGAAAGTGCTAGTGATGGTAATACAGGGTGACACTAAATAAACAGTTAGAGCAGAGCTGGAAAGATGGAGTTAATTATCCAGTGAGCTACATTTAAACCGAGACCAGGAGGGGCCGATTTGTTTTGGCGCAGGGAACTGGGAAGGAGACGAGCCACCGAGGTCTCCTTGCTTCTCTTTAGAGGCTCCTTAATTTGTCCTTGCTGTCGCCAGCCCAGGGACCAGCTGCCCATGGCCCGGTGGCATAGCCCGGCAGCGGGCCGAGGTCCCGACGGCCCCCCGCCCGGTGCCGGCCACCCGGGAGGGGGCCGGTGCGAGCCGTGCATGGGAGCGGGCGAGCTCAAGGGGTCTGGAGGGAAGGGTTTCCCCACGTTTGTTTGCTTTTTCTTCCTCAGAAGTTAGATAAATTACCGTCTCTGCGGCTCGCCAGTGCCTGTGCTCCTCAGGTAAGTCTGCATATGAGCAGCAGTCCCGCGATGTGCTTTTGTGTTTTGAATTTTCCCTTTTTTTTTTTTTTTTTTTTTTTTTTTTTTTTTTTTTTTTTTTTTTTTAAGAAGTCTGATATTAATAATCCCCGTATGCCCCGCTTTCCGGGTCATTACGGTACTGCTGGTCTCTAATCAATCCTAATGCGATGGCAATTGGAGTCTCTGATGAATGCATCTCAGGTTTCTTGTAATGGCTCTACCACATTTTCCTGGACCTCCTTCTTTAACCTGAGATGCCAGGGGGACGTCTCCGTTCTCAGCTGCTGATTACTTCAAGATGTTTGGGCTGGTGTGGGGAGAGAGGGAGCGAGGGAGGCAGTCTGCCCCTGAATAATCTGGAACTGAATTGGATGAGCCGTTTCCTAAATCAAAAGACAACGGCAGGGTTTAACTCCTTTTCTGCACGGAAGCCCGCCGACTTGCCTTCCAGTCGGCACCGGCTACGCTGCATCCCCACCGTGGGTTCCTGTCCGTGTCGGTGCACGACCCGCGGGTACCCACACACCTCCGGGGTGCGCAGTTCCCTCCGTCAGCTGCGGACCCCCCATACAAAGGGGGACCCCCCATCTCCATCCTCTCACACCTCCCAAGAATCCCCGTTGTGCCGGTCGGCTCCGTACCCCGCACGCAGGAAGCTTTGCCCCACGCCGTGGGTGGGAGCTCCAAGCCTGGGATGGGGGAGGAAGCCTTCCGCGGGCGCGCAGGGACCCGCGCAGCAGCGCGATATTACCAAAGCTATTCGCATTTTCGCGGCATTGTTTTCCTTCCATTTCTCAGCATAATGGCATTTGCCGTAACCCGAGACAATGATAATTGCAATTTCTGCCGCTTTTTATTTTATTTTCTTTTTTTCTTAATAAGCTAATGCAGCTCAAGCTGGGCGCTGGCTGCCGCGGCATCGATCGCAGCCTCCCCGGAGCACCGGAGGGAGGTTCCGCCGAGGTGCGCTTCCTCAGTGGAGGAAAAACACTCCCCGGGTGCCCCTCTGCAGCCCCTCTGCGGCGGAATATGCTCCAGTGCAACGCAACAGCTTCGGCTGCGCTCCTATAAAACGAGGGTGTGCTGGAAGGGGGGTTAAGTGTTTAAACGAATAATTCATTTTCTCCGCGCTTGAATGCGATGTAAAAATTAATACCCAGCAGAAAAGCAGCGAGGGTTGAAGGCTGCCCCGTCTGCCGCCGGGTCTGGCCCTGCGTGGGGAGGTAGGAGCGCGGTCGCGGGTGGGATGTGCGTGCACCGCGGGTAGGTTCTCGCTGTTCCAACCCAGCGGAGCCTCATGGCCACGGGTGAGTCACTCGCTAAAGCGAAACAAACCATGGACGTTGCCTGCCCTGCGCGCCCGCGGAGGCACCGCGCACCCACGCGTGGACAAACCCGCGGAAGCCTGCGCGGTGACCTTATGGGGAGAAGGCGGGAGCCGCGGGCATCGCAGCCCCCTCTGCACCCACGGGGTGCACGCACGGTGACACCTGCACATCCCACCCGCGGCACGGACACCCCCCGTCCGCACACGGGCTTTCCCCCCATGTGGCCGGGGCTGGAAGCCGGGTGCACGGGAGCAGAGTCCTTCGTTAGGTGATGCTGGGGCAGGAGGGAGCGGACACCGGGGAAACCGGGGAGACAAAAAAATACCGAAAAAGAAACCAAAACAAAAATCCCACAAAAAAACCAACAGCAAAACAAACCGAAACAAAAAAAGAGAAAGAAAAAAAAAAAAAGGAAGACGAAAAAACGAGAGAGAAAAGGGTGAGTGCAAGACATTGCAGTGATTTTCTTACTAAAAGCTGGAAAAAAAATTAACTTGAGGAGGGGGTCGTGAATACCTTTCCAGAAGGGGGTTGCCAGGCTTCCCCCTCAGCTCCTGGCACTGCCCAGGCCAGGAAGGGCCCCCCATGGTCGAAGGGAGCAGCCTGGGGCAGCCTCCGGGGGGACAGAGGGAACCCTATCACCCCCCCCCCACCACCACCCCCCCCTAAACCTAGGCCTCACCACCCTGTCCCTGCAGCTGCAGTGTGATTCAGGGTGAAAACCCGCCCCTTTTGGGTACAGCTCTGTGCCATCCTCCAGCCCAAATCCATGTCCTGCACCCAGGTGATGAACAAGGCACTGCCTGGAGGTTGGTGGGGTGGCAGCGGGGCACAGGGCAGAATTTACATACAGGGCTCAGTTTGCCTCTGTGCTTTGCATTTGGCACTGAACGAGTATTTTCATTGCCAGGAGAGCTGCTGGCTTTAGTTGGACCAAAGGAAGAGGCACCATCAACCCCTTGCACGGGCGCAAGCGTGATTTTGGGAGGGCAGCTGGGCCCTGTGGCTGGGCAGCCTGTGGGGATAAGGGGTCGGGAGATGATGGTTGGGGGCCCATCCTGCACCCACCGTCTTGGTGGGTTTCTGAGAGAGCTTCGGGAAAGGGACCTTTCACCCCTCATTAGTGATGCCATTAGTGGCTTGGCAGAGCGGAGCTGAGGTCATGTTACATATGGCACACAGTCTGTTCAGCGCCGGCAACGCCAGCTTTGAAATTTTAGAGAGGGTAAAGGTCACCTTGCGTAAGCCGAGGTCTGGGGGTCCTCCGCTCTGTCTGCACCCTGGGTGGGTCTCCATATGCCTCCATCGTCGCCAGCTTCACTCAGTCTGGCCTTGAGAGGTGCTCAGCCTGTCTTCTGCCTTCTGAGTTTGCAGAGAAGCACCTAAATTAAGGGAATACTTTCACGCTGCCTTTCCTTTTCCCTTACAGAACGTCTCCCCCAGCACTGCTGGGTTGGGTTTTTTTCCCCTCTTTTATCTTCCCAGCCTAAACCCCTCTCTAGCAACTGATTATTTTTTCAAACAACATATAACACAGCTTTCCAGGAGAAAATGAGTTGTCTCTGTTTATCAGCAGATCTGCCCAGACGGATAAGTTTACCCTTCTCAGACCTGGATATATGATTTCATAGACCTTCAAAAGTGTAGTGCTTCCATGGTGATTAAAACTTCTCACTTCTGAATCTTGCTGGGGTATTTCAGGTTTCATGCCACTGGATCTTAGAAAAACACATCTGTACAGTTGCATTTCTTTCTTCTGAGCAGCCAAAAAAAGAACAAACCCAGTATATTTTGTGTTTGGAAATACAGAACACATTACGTTAAATTAGTTCCTGGTGTAATTCACTACACTGAATTTCAGTAGGATCCTGCCGGGGCTTCATCAGGAATGGTTCCCGAGGTGGTGACTGTGGGGAAGAACTCACCATTTTCCCCACTTATGGCAGCTGACAGTGTAAGCTGTGCCCCCTCTCAGCCCCGCTGCAGAACCCTATTTTGCAAGCTTTATTTTTCAAATACACAGGGCCTGACACTTAAGCTCTTAAAGCAACTTGGACGGGGGTTTCTGGCATGCAGCTGTTGCAGAAGGATCTTCAAAAGGACATTTGCTTCTACGCAGGTCATAACTAAAAAGGCTCTAAATGAAATAGATGCTTATCTTGAGAATCTGGAGACGCTGGAGCTGAACCAAGACGCGGTGCAGATCCAGGATACACCTTTCCGCCTGCTCCAGTGAGGCATCTGAACAACCGCATTAAAGGGAGCTTGTTCTGATTTCCTACTAATAGGGCTCCTTGCATGGATTTTAATTTTTAAATAGGAATAGTCTTTGGCTGCCTGAAAGAGAGGGCTTGGGAGCAGAGGTATGAGATGGCTTATTTTCAGAAATGGAGATGCTGAGATCTGTCTATGGTTTTTGACACAAACGATGTTTTTTCTAGCATGGGGCTAAACTGCACTCTTAGTTATTAAGTGCAAATCTGTCGATTTAAATGGAGTTCATTGCAAGTGGAGTGGGATTTAGCCATAATTTTCAGCTGCTGGCTGATCACTGTAGGCTGAAGAAAGCAACATATGTATAATGGTAGCTGAGATGCAGGAGGGGTTGAAGCTTTCTACCAATGAGAACCACATTAAATAATTAATTCCCAATTGCCTTTCTACATTAGTGCTTTCAGCTAAAAAAGCTGACCGGCTTTGTAAAGCCCCAGGCAATGAAACATTTGGTGCATTTTCAGTCCAAAAGTGGAGGTAATAGATATCCAGGGTGGCTGGAAAAGTGTTACTCTCCATCCTGTCATTTACATATTCCAGCTGTGAAGCCTCATTCCTCATCCCCTCTTTTGCTTTACTTTAGTTTGACAGGACAACATCTCTTCTGAGGTGGCTGCTGAGGAAGCCAAAAGTGTATTTATTTTACCAAAACGAGAGGAACTTAATGTTTGAGTCTAAAAATGGAGTATATCTCTTTCATCAGCAGACCAAACCTGATGGGTTAATAAGGAAAAGGTTGAATTTCTCCCTCCTTTCCCATTTTCCCCCTTACCCCATCTGCTGGTCCCCCAAGCTCAGCCTGTCATCTCGGGTCAGGTTGGGATCTTCAGGGCTCGTATATCATTCACAATAAAGATCTTGCCGTGAGAAATGAGTTAACAAGCCTTTTGATGTGCAAGTCATCAGAGACTGCTCTGCTCACCTTCTGAGATAAATATACGTGTGCATGTGTGTATAAAGCTGAAGAAGAAAAGGAAGCGTTGGAATAAATTGCCTGGGGAGGTGGGAGATTCTCCATTAAAAACAGGTCTAGACAAACATCTGTCAGAAAATACCTCCGTCTATTTGATCTTGTCTTACAGCTGGGGAAAAGACTGAATGGTCTTTTGGTGGTGCAAGGTCCCTTCCAGCCTGAGAGACCATAAGTATATGCATAAATAAGTGTGCATGCGTGCAGGTGATTATCTATCTGTGTGTGTGTATATATATGAATATTCCCGAAATTTTGATAACAAGCTCTTGGCCTCCATTATAGTTTGTGGCAGTGAATCTTGTGGGCTAATTACACATAGGTTTGCTGTCTCTTGGTTTCATTAAATTTGAGTTTCAGTTCCATTTAATGTCCTTTGTGCCACAAATGTATCAGATCACAATGTCTAATCTACCAGCTGTATTTTTCTCCCCTTCCCTTTCCTTCAGCTCTTTTAATTCCAAGTAAAGTTCCTTCAATTCTATGAGCTTCTCATGATTCCATTTACTCCCAGAGCACATCTGTGAACCCACTTGGGGTTACACTTCTTGAGCTAAGGTTATGAGAGCAGAAACTTATCTTTATTACTAGACAAAATAGATGGGTGCCTGGAGAAGTTGCTTGGCTGAGCAATAAGACAGCATGAAAGTTTTCTTTAGGTATTTTTTATCACTATTTTTGCATACGATCACTTTCCTAAGCACCCCTGTGCTTTAAAGACAACATGGTCACAGTCGATGGTGGCACCTCTATAACTTTGTTCCAAGCATTACAAACCTCGGCAGGACCCCTGGTGCTGCAGGCTGCATTTGAGGAGTGCGTTGGCAGCTTGCTTACGTTTATGCACGGAGGACGGGCAGTTACCAGGGGCCAGGACTTGTGGTCCTTTACACAGGAGCCAGTATCAAATACTTCTATTAAAATTCATTTGAAAGCAGGTTTTATCACTGTGACACATAGAGGCTGTCCTAAAGGTAGGGTCCTGGGCGACTCATCATTGGAGATAGAGGAGAAGCTGTTCCATGTTAGAAAGCTTATATGCCAGGTAGGGGAGAAAGGGTTTTGCAGAGCTGGTGGAAACTGTATAGTGATTCTTCTGTCATTAGCCCCAGAGCACACTTGTGCCACACAACGCTGTGATTCCCTGTGACACTGACACCTCCCAGAAGCTATGTCCCTGCAGAGTGGAAGCACAAGGTGCTGCAATGAGTTGCAGGGATCAACATCAAATTTTGTAACACAAAATGAACCCTGAATTTCTGCAGCCAAAGGCTGGGATGAGCCTGACTGCAAACTCTCTGTGGTCTACGCTTTTAGCCCTCCCTACCAGTAGGTGACTTCTCTTGCTGGTCCATCTTATCCTTCCAAAAGAGCTCTGACCCCCATAGAAAAAGCACGAGTACAGGGTATAGCAAAAGCATGTACTAACTGAAATCACCAGCTACTGCAGCATATATCAGTACAGAAGATTATACTCTGTGATGACCGTGGACGGGACACCCCACTACTTCTGCCAAGACCAAAGCAAGGCAGCAGCTTCTTGCCTGGGGACAGGCAGGGACAGTAATCCCTGATACTGCATGAGCACAAGCCACCAGAGCTCATGAGTTTATCCTTGGGCAAGGTTTGAAGAGTAGCTGTGAGTTAAGCTCACCTTCTGGATGGCAGATGTTGAGTTGAGCTCCTCTTCATGTTCATTCAAGGAATGCAAGCAGCACAAAGAAGAAGATAACTTCGGAGCTCCTTGGGCAGCATGGTGTCCAAAACCAGCGGGACTTTTCCACAGTGTACTACATCTCAGCTCATAATGGGATGCAAAACAGGTTTTGACATCAGGAAAAGCAACCCTTTTCAACCCAGCCTCTTGCAGAAATTGGTTGGGCAGCTGAATAAAGACAAAGGTGAGAGAGGGAATTGTGACTGTCCTCTGTGAGCACATCCAAGAGGAAAGGGCTATTTAGGGGGAAGGACAAAACAGGCGCAGGACAGACGAGCATGGGCTGGCTGTGAGCACACACAAGCTGGATGTCAGAGTAAGGTCTCCAGTCATCCATATGTGGCACTCTGCAGCAAAGGGTGATAGAAATTGCACTGATTTTACAAAGGACCTTAGTATACGTATGGAAGGGCTGAGATACAGTACAGCATCACTTTTCATAAGGTTTGCCTGCACAGGGTCCGGCAGGCACAACACCAAACGCAGAACTTCCTGGCCAGCAGGTCCTTATTTGCTGTTCCAGAAGTGGCACATTTTCATGCACCGGAGGCATCAGCCATGTAAGATAGTCTTTTCAGGGGAAAGCTGGTGGAGGAAGGGGGGGGGGTTGTCTTCCCCCCTTTTTGTTTTCTGCATTCCTTTTGCTGGCAAACCATTACCATTGTGGCTGAGGTGGTTTGTCTGATGCTTCTTGGGTTTGTACTGCAGCCAGTGCTTCTGATTCTGTCTGGCCACATCTTGTATTTGGCTGGTTGTCTCTCTTTAAAAATTCCTCTTTTGTTTCATTTCTTTTTCTTTGTGGCATTTTAATATCTCACAACAGGCACCTCTACAAAGAGATTAAAGGTCTAAAACTGAACAGCTATTTCATAGACAAGCTTTAACGTGGGTAACAAATAAGAACCCCTTGTAAAAGAGAATTTGGGGAGAATAACTTGAGTATGGGTAACACTTTTAAAACATTTCTTCCACAATACTGAAGAACTACAAACAATTCCTGAGCAAGAGTACATGCAAAACAGCAGAAATTATTTAGGTAATTAAAGATTTAAAACAATTTAAGGAAAAACTAGGAGAAAGTGAAGCTGTATCGACTTCAAATGGTTTCTACAGTGATGAAAGAAAGTTCGTATGCATTTGGATGGGGAGTGGATACAGTTCAACTATGGCAAGGAAAGAGAGGAGCCACAAATCCTTTATGCTACTTATTTGTTCAGCCCTCTGGTAGAAAAACCATTGGAAATGTAGTTGGGGCTGTCTGGAACTGGCTCTGCACTGCAGACCTGGCTTTTTTATTGAGCTTAGTGAAAGCACTCAAGAGCCTTGCTTGGCCCTGGGAGGAGCTGGATGTTCAGCATTGCACAGCCAACAGACTTGTGTAAGAAGCAGTGATCCCTTGGCAGAGAGATCAGGAGTAGGTTTGTCCTATTGTGGACTGTTGTAAATGCAGTTTATCTCCAACCCCTTCCTTTTGGTGACTTCAAGTAGATCTTTTCCCTCCCTCACCTTACAGGATATTTTTGGGAGGGCCACAGTTCCCAAGTTCTCCTATTCTCTTTTGAAACTTTCCAGCTGGTAAGTCTGGGTAGCTTCTCACCTGGTGAGGAGCCTTTTCCTCCTGCATCCATCCTCTCCTGCCTGGCATAGGGAGATGGATACCTTAGCAGGTGCCAGAAGCCTGCAAGGGCAGGTCGAGAGTGACTGCATCTCAAAGCCCTGCCCAAGGGCTGGTTTTGGCACATGCCAGCTTGGCCCAAGGGCACAGAGAACTCTTTGCCCCAAGGGAAGAGCATAGTCCTGGCTGCATGAAGACAGCTCTCCATGGAGCTAGTGTGCTGCAGGATGGGCTGAGGCTGTGGTTATGCCGAAAGGTGCTCAGTTACAAGGTCTCAGGAAAGTGGGGAAATGAAGGGCAGGGGGACAGGATCATAGATAATAAATGCACAGCTTGATTAGGAAGTCAGAGCCAGGCATTTGAGCCCCGGTCTCCTCTCCTCTCCTTTTCCTGGTGCTGACCCCTCTTGCCATGACTATGATGTAGGAAGCCACTGGAGTCCACTATAGGAAAAGTAAATATTGTTGTTTCAAATAGAAAATGGTTTTATTCTATAGCAGAACAGAGGGTGCCTTCTCTTTGAGAGGCCACACTGAGCTCAGAAAGGGGGATTGTAGCCCACACAGCTGCCAATGAAGCTGCTCTTTCTGATAGCTGCAAGCCCTGCTGCCAGGCACATCACCTTAAACCCACAGGGGATGTGTGTGGGGCTGGTGCAAACATGTCCATTGGCTCCAGATACTGCTCATCACCTCCTTCCTGTAAGCAGGTCCTTTGCTGGAGTCTGGGCTCAGTTTTGGGCAAGGTGTCCAGGGCAGGATAAAGTCGCACTGATGGGAGCTATGCAGGGCATGTTGCAGCTAGGAGCAGGCACAGGAGCCAGTGATGCTGGGGGAAAGGAAGGGTACAGCCTCTGCCCTTTCCTACTGAAGCTGTGTGACCCGTTGTATAATTGCTTTAGCTCTGATGGCACCATAGTGATTTACAGCACTAATGCTTTGATCCAGAACATGTTGGACCATGGGACATGAATTAAAATGTGAGAGATGACTGTAAAGCACAAGTTTCCATTCATGGTCAGCTATTTTGTGAAGACATGAGTGCAACCAGGTGTGAAGATCTTGCAGGAGGTCTGAACAGATTTGTTAGAAAGTGAATGTGAGCACAGCAGAATAAGTGCTATTAATAGGATTTACACAGATTAGTAAAATAATCTGTGCATTTCGGATTGGATTTCATATTATGGAAAAGAAACTTAAACCACATGCCATGCAGACCTTTCAGGCAGTGATTTGCGAGTGTCATCTATTTGCCAGCAGAAGTGACTGCTCACAAAAGTTATGGCAGGCTCCATTAGTGAGTCAGTGACACCCACTGTGAACCCAGGCAGGGAGAGTGTCTTGTGGGGTGCAGAGCTGTGCTGGCTGATTCAGGAGACAACAAAGGGAGCAGCACCACAGTCATTGCTTATGCAATGGCTCCTAAAATGCACTACTGGGTGGAAAAGTGTTCAGGCTTGGCTGCATCGGCACTGGTGCAAAGTGGTCCTCCCAGATCAGCTAAAATGAATAAGGAAGACAGATGTGAAGAAGAAAGGCTCCAAAGTAACGCTTCTTCTCTAGACATGGCCTGGAGAGGGGCAGAACTCAGTAAATGTTATTGAAGTGGGAAGGAAAAAGCCTCTTTAAAAGGGCAAGGGCAGAGTGCTATTGCTGTGCCCTGCTCATGCTCCTCCTGGTGCCCTTGTACAGGAGGTGAGAGGTGGGCAGGAACAGAGAGGTAAGAGGCATTAGCACAGCTTATGGAAGGACCAAGCACCCAGGCTAATTTTGAAATGTCATCTGTCTAAGGGGTAAGTTTATTAGCATCTTAGCCATTTGTTATTTATGTTACATATATATCACGTCACACATTTAATATATTAAATATATATGATTACTATATATTATATATATACTGTGTGTATATATATATATACACACATATATACATACACATAAAATACCTGCTCTATCAGTAGGGTCTAGTCTCAGTATTTCAGCTGTGTCATCCCACCTGGATGAATCTCAGCGCAGATAAGAATTTCAGTACCTCTCACCACAGGGGAGGGAAGTGCTGTTACTGCCATTGTATTGATGGGGAGATGGAAATCCAGGACTTCTGGTTCCCAGTGGTTCATATCTGCTAATCTTGGAAGTTATTGATCAAGTTGCCTCTGAGTCAGGCTTGAAAAATAAAAGATAACCAACCTTTCTCCTTGTGCTCCCTCTTACTTTGCAAAAAATACAAGCTTTTGGAACATTTCAAACCCCATTATAGAATCATAGAATGGTTAGAGTTTGAAAGGACCTTAAGGATCATGTAGTTCCAGCCCCCTGCCATGGGCAGGGACACCTTTCACTAGACCAGGGGCCTCGTCCAACCTGGCCTTGAACACTGCCAGGGATGGGGCAGCCACAGCTTCTCTGAGCACCTTGTGCTAGTGCCTCACCACCCTCACAGTGAAGAACTTCTTCCTAATATAGAATCTAAATGTACCCTCTGTCAGTTTAAAGCCAATTCCCCTTGTCCTATCTCTATATGCCCTTGTTAAAAGCCCTCTCGTTGGTCCCCTTTAGATATCAGAAGACTCTTCAAAGGTCTCCCTTGAGCCTTCTCTTCTCCAGGCTAAACAAGACCAACTCTCTCAGCCGGTCTTCACAGGCGAGGTGTTCCAGTGGAAAAATACCATTACCCTTCCTAATTACTGTTCTAGGCCAAAGCTTTAAAAGTCAGAATGAGCTGAGCAGCCCAGATTTTTCTTTCTGCAGCATCTTGTTATGTTGTGCAAATAAATATCTCAAAGCTGATTTGGTTTGCCTGGGAGAACAAGCACTTGGGAATTTTCTTGGACCAGGGTTGAAGTTGGCAGCTAATGGCACATGAAGAAGGTTTCTCTCCCTGTTAGCCTGCCTCCTTTCCAGCAGCCCTTGAGGTTCATCTTGTCTTTGCCATCGGTGATCACTCAGGCGACAACCATTTGTTACAACAGGAGCCATTTGCTTATGATAATTATGGCTACACTGAAATGCAGGTGTGTAGGCAGATGGGTGTTTACGTGTGGTGTTGAGCTGGGGCTTTGAGTAACCTGGCATGGGACTGCATGTGCTGCCAGTCTCAGTGGCAGCTGCCAGGCACAGTGTGCTCTGGAAATCCTGCGTGAGTTATAAAGGAATGAATTTGCTTGAATTCCTTAAAAACAAAACTGGCCTTACAAGGGCTGATTTTAATAAATGCATTTGTATGCTATTTTGGGGAGTTTGTTTCTAAGCCTTAAGTTATACAGAAGTTTCTTAAAAAAATAGCTACTACCTTTACTAATTAGACCACAATAGCCTAAGGGATTTACACACATAACACCCCTATGCAGGGAATGACATTAGCTTCTTGAAGGCTACTGTAACCCTTCTCCTCCTCCTTTTGCCTATAAATGTAATAATGTTCCAGTTTAAGTTTATGGAAATTTGGATCCAAAGGCAGCTTTGACAGATATTCTCCTGAATTTGTAGTCCATTTATTAATTTTATTTATGAACTGCTACCTTTTTGATACCCTGGTTTATTCTCTTGAAGTGTCTTGTTGCACACAGTGCTGTCAGACTCAAAGGTTCGGAGACTGTGAGACAACACCAGCTTTGAGATAAAATGCTTATATTCCATTAGATAAATGTGATATACCCATATTTATACGTGTTCTGGTTTGCAGACCTTCAGCACCTCCAGATTAATTTCTATTTTTCAAATACAGGAACTTAAGAATGAAGTTGAGCAGGAAGCTGTGGCTATACCCCCCACCCCTCACCTACTTCCCCTCTCTCACCAACCACTAAGTATTGCAAAGCTCATAAATTGTGAAAGCTGGCAAATCAGAACATTGCTTAAATTTAAGACTGAGACTTGGGGCCAGGAGATTTCAATCCTGTATTACCTGGAATATATCATTACTGACAGACTTGCTGGGGTTCGGTTTCTACCAGCTATAAAGTGGGATTCTCAAATTATGTCATGACAGCCTAGTTGCCTTTGATGATATGATATGCCATTTGGAAAGGGGAGAACCATTAGATGTGACACAACTTGGCATCCATCAGCCTTTTGATGCTGTTCCATGCCCTGATGAACTGAAGAAATGTGATCTGGGCAAAGCCCCAGTAGGATGGGTGGGAAATTGTTCTGAAACAGGGATTATCTTGTGGTTCCAGGTCAAAATACCATGATATCTTCATCAAGGGCTTCTACTCAGCATGGCAGTACTTTTTACTGCTGGACAGTATTTCCAGGAATAGCTTGGATGTTGGAAGATGTGCTTCTGAAATGCAGAAAATACACCAAGATAAGGAAAACTAGAAGACAAGCTAGTGACTCTGCCTGAGTTTTACAGGATGGAGACTTGGGTCCTGAAACACAGGCTGTCATGTCTGTAATGGAAGTAGAGCTTGCAAGGCAGGAGGCACTTCTTTTGCTGGACTTGGTTTCTGTAAATTCTAAGCAGGAGTGCTGTTCAGTTTTGGGTGGCTCCAGTATAGCCTTCCAGTCTTTGAGTCTCTGTTAGCAGCTGCTTATTTCACAGGGATATTTGATTTATTATGGCTTTTAAAAAGATTCTAAGATTTGAGAACAGTTAAGAACTTAACAAAACTAGGCCCTACACTGTACTTTAATCTGAGGGGTTAGTCCTCCACCCCATCAGTTAAATGACTTCCTTGTTCCTTGTGAGCACTGTTCACCTGAAGAAGTCTTGCTTTTGTAACCCAAATTATAAAGACTCAGATTTTTTTGGTGAAAATTCGGGAGGAACAGGAGCACTTCTGAGCCATCTGTATGTTAGCAACACTTGCTGCCGTTACTGGGTAACAAACATGCACTAAGAGCAGTTGGTCAGGTAGTCTCATTTGCTGGAACTGATGTTTCTAAAGGAAGAGGATGAAGCAGGTTAGCCCTGGCTTTAGTTTGTCACAAAAGAAACAAACGGTCGGTAAAGAAGCTGTTCCCAGAAGCTGAGGCCAAGAAGGGGTTTACTGAGACTGCAGTTCTGATGCTGTGTGTAGGAAGTGCCAAATGTCCGCCTGGCACCTCTGTACCACACCAGTAGATTGTCAGCGTTTCCCTGGCCAAGCCTGGGGAGGGCTGTCTGGCATGGCCTGATCCTTGTCCTGAGACCAGGCATCCTGCAGCACTGCTGGCTGGTGCAAGGCAACCATGCCCAGTATGTGCACCGTGTCCTGTGCTTCAGGGAGCGCTTCCAAGAAGGCTGGGTTCTTCTTGATAAAGCAGTACCTGGAAATAGGTTGCTGTCAGCACCCGCTTCCAGGTACTGTTGGTTTCTGAAGTCCTGTGTCCCACCTTGCAGAGGTGCAGAAACAGCACAAACAGCGTTTAGAAGCTCTTGGGAGAACATTATTCCATTTCTGGGCAAAAGGAGGAGAAGGGCTATTGCATCCTTCAGGAAGCTAACATCATTCCCTACATAGGGGTGTTATGTGCGTAAATCCCTCCACATGCAGATAGTATCACACCCCTAGAGTGTGCAGCTCTCTTACTGATACTGCTCAAGCAGGCTTCTCATCCAAGCGTGGCACTGATAGGGCAGTTAACCCCTGCTGCTGTTCTGCCACAAGCTCTGAGAAAGGACACAGCATGCTCTTGCACTTTAGCAGCAGGCCAGGAATCTGCACCTGTCTGGGGGTCTTCACTCTCAGCCTGGTTCACTCGCTGAGTTTTGGGACCTGGTTCTATTTAGACTACATGGAGACCCCATAGAAGCCTTCCAGTATCTGAAGGGCGGCTACAAGAATGATGGAGAGGGACTCTTCACTGGGGACTGTAGCAATAGGGTAATGGATAATAAGTTCAAACTTAAACAGGAGAAGTTCAGGGTAGATACAAGGAAGAAGTTCTTTACTGTGAGGGTGGTGAGGCACTGGAACAGGCTGCCCAAGGAAGTTGTGAGTGCTCCATCCCTGGCAGTGTT
>JBCJKH010050302.1:0-16533 GCA_039877255.1 Loriculus beryllinus | reverse complement strand
CTCCAAGCCCCTGTGTCCAACCTGGCCTTGAACACTGCCAGGGATGGGGCAGCCACAGCTTCTCTGGGCAACCTCTTCTCCCCTTCCTTGTATTTCTTAAATGAAACTGGAATCTGGTATTTCTGAAACCCTCATGTCATACAAATACAAGAGAGAAACTTTGCTCATAGCTGAAGCAAAGTGAGCATCACAGCTCCATAGCTGTGTGTGAGCATCACAGAACCATAAGGTAGCTCCATGCTTTAGAAAAGAACATCGTGACCAAACAACTTTGCTAAAAAACCAACATAAAGTATTGGCACCTGGCTTGGACTTAGTGCTTGGAATGCAGGATATTCAATGGATTAAGCCACGAAATGCTGCTTGTATCCCAGTGTTAGGGCAGTTGGCCTGAGTCACAGCAAGGTGGCTATGATGTACATGTTAGTGCAGCATGGGGGGGGAGGTCTCCATCCCAGCCAGGAGGGAAGACAGCAGCACTCCTGGCAGCACAGATCTGCTGGAGCATGTAGGGCTTTCCACTCTGCTGAGGTCGCTGTGGCAGATCCCTTCAGAGGAGTGAGACTACAGTGGGAAAAACAAGTAAGGTGTTAACAGCAAAGGAATTGATTCAGTTAAAAGAAACTTCTTGTTCATAAGAAGAAATCAATGGAGACCACGTGCCTGTGTTACCAGGCCAAAACTTGCTTTTTCCTTCCAGCTGCTCTGTAGAGGCAGGTATTGTAGAACACACTTGTACCAGCGCTGCTCAGTCAGGGTGGCAGCATGTTTTTAATGTTTCATACTTAGAGCATCAAGCTCTGCAATAAAGTAGAAATTGATGCCAAACCATGTACCACTACATCATTTTCTGTGATGTTTATGACTGTACTTGGAATTTCAGCCTCCAGGCTGGGAGCAACAGCAACTCCAGCTCTCGGCAGCCTTGCAATGGGTGTCTGCTATTGAGTGTGAAGTGATGGAGCTGTTGTAAGTCTGATTTTAAAGTCTTCAAGTTATTTGTCTAGTTAAGTATCATCTCTTTGACTTTAGCTATAAAAGGCTATTTTTAATACCATGTGCAGGCTAAAGGTGGAAGCTAGCAGGGAATCTTACAAGGAAGTTTGGAGGAGGCTTAGCTTAAACTCTTCACTCGTGTTTTTTGTCCTTGTGCCTCTCCTTGCTTTTTAAAATTGACTAATGTAAATTCCATCTTTTCCCCTTGCATTTCCTTCAAGATAAAAGCGTGGATTATAAATGTTGAAATCTACGAATTCTGGAAGTATTAAATGAGGTGCTTTCAGATATGTGTAAAGTGTACAATTTTTAGCAATTGTATCAGCTTGTGTGTACTGCGTGTGCTGCTCTGCCTCAGTACTATCTGTGCTCGTGTTTGCCAACAACCATCAATGGAGAGTCGAGGGAAGCTGGCAGCAAAATGTGTGGAGGAACAAGTACATTCTGTTTGAATGGACCAGAGGAGGGGAACGAGGCAGCCGGATACTGGGAATGGGAGTGAAGTGATCGTATTTGGAGTGAAAGGCTTCTGAAGAGAAGAGACAATCTGTTCCTCGTCAGCTTTCTTGGCCTTTCTGCTGCAGGGACTCCTGTATTAAAGCATGAATATATTTGGCTTTAAGGTTTGAAGACTCTTTCCACTGAACCAAATCATCCTTAAAGAAACCTGTTACCAGTCTGGTGTTGGGTTGCTTTCTTCCCAGTAGTTAACATTGAATAACCAGGCTATGCCTTCATGGCTGCTTATGTTCATTTGTCCATAACATCCAACTGTCCATCTACTGGGCTGCACAGCTTGGTGCTGAGGATCTCCAGGTTGCTTCCTTTGGCTGTCTCCTCTCCCACCATGTCAGAGCATAACAGAAGTTCTGTGGCTTGTTCATGTATCACAGGCTTATTAAAGCCAATGTTAGGAATGGTGATTGCTTTTGGAGAGCGGTTTTCTAACCTGCTTCTTCCTGTTCTTCAGTGATAAAAACGCTTGGATCAAGGTGGCGCGAGCAAGAGACATTCAGTTCCACTTCTGAAGTGTCTGTACTATTGCTGTTACTGGATCACTTAAAAACTGTTGTTTATTTCTGGTTATAATGAATGTGTTTGTGTGACCAGGTCAGTGAAGCTGGACAAGAAGATTGCATTCATTTCATGCTAATTGTGGTACTGATGCTCACCCTGTGCTCTCTCTGGACACCAAACCAACCACTATATAAATACTTCCCTGTGTGTGGTGAGGGGTTCTTGTGTGGCTTTTTTTTTGATGCCATTATCATGGCCTTGATGTAATAACTGAAATAGAAGGGAGTGGGAAGTAGTAAAGCTATTACAGAACATGCACATGGAAAAAAGCCTTGACTCAAAATGTTGAATCATTTGCTGCACAACTTTTTTCCCTTTTTTCTCTTTTTTTTTTTTCTCCTGTAACTCTCTATGAACAGTTCTGGTTTCTCTCTCTGGTCAGAAATGTTGCTGGAAAGTTGCTGTTGTCACTTCCCAGTGCTCTTTTCAGTTGGTCACTTTAAAACTAAATGGAGGTGCATCTCCCCCACTTTGAAGCACCACTTGAGTTAAGAAGTTGCCTTTTCCCCTCCACCCCTAATGTTTTCTTTCCTCTTTTGTTTCCTCTCCTGCAATGGAAACCCTTTCATTCTGCCTCTTCAGCCTCATGGCTTCTCTGGATCTCTTCATGTAGCTCCTGGCATCTGCTCCTGTGTTACCATTCAGGAGCTGTGTCTGCCTGCAGTCAATCCCAAGCCCACCACTGCAGGCATGTATGGATTTGCCACTTCAGACTCTCACTGTGGGGTTTTTCAGTGCTTAGCTTATTTTATCTCTTGCTCTGTTGCCCTTGTATGGTAAGAGAGGAAGCTTTGTGCTATTTTGTCCTAATGGCTTCACTCTAGTAAAGTTGAAACATGAAAGAACAATGATTATTCCTGCAGAACTTTGTTAGTAAGTGGGTTTGATGCTGCACGTGCACAGTGCTTTTATATGGGGGCTAGGCTCATCGAGTGCAATGCATTGCAGCTGGTTGTCAGAATTATTGATGGCAAGATGCTCGTGTTGCTGCTGGCTTTCTTCCAGTTCTAGGATGGCAAAACATCTTTTGACTTCAGTGTTAGTTCCTCCTCCATGTTGGAAAGCATTTGCAGGAGCTTGCTGCCTGTTGTATGCCAGGGTGAATATTTGTTTCTCAGCATACCTTTTCTAACTAGACTCCACACTAAATACCATTGCTAGAGCATATACAAAGGCTAAATGGTAACTTCTTTTGGCACCAAAATCTGTCTAATACTCATATTTATGTCTGTATCGTTAATTGGTACAGCTGTTTCTATTGTTAATATTTGGAATATTGTTGTCTTACTTAGTTTTTCAGGAATTTATTTACTTTTTAAATGTAGTTCCTCATGTACATATATTGGGTCATTTAAAATGACTTTACAATCAAAACAACTCCCCACACCTTTAATCTTCGCATTTTTCTTCTCTCTGCATTCCTTGAAACCATGGAAACGGGTGGGATAACCCATCTGCGTTAGAGTGGCTGCCGAGTGAAGGAGGAGGCTTGTGGCAGAGTCTGATGCTGATATATCACCATCTGTAAACCACAGCAGGCAGGTAGAAGGGCAGTTAGTGTTCTAGAAAGAAGAGTTTGCTGTTGATGCTAGCTAGATATAACAGATCAAACCTTCACTTCAGATTCACGTGTTCTTGTGTAAGTCTTAGTTGCTAATTTCACCTTCCTTCCTGTTTGTAACCTCTAGCCTTTCAACACTTTCAACTTGCAGACTCTCACAGCCTGGACTCCAGTCGATATTCCATACAAGGAGCAGACCTCCGTTTCTCATCAGAGCTGGAGGAAAAGCTAAAGAAACATAACCTGGATGTACAGTAAGGTTATCCTCACTTTCAGGGGGGTTTATTGAGGGCTCATGGAAAGTACTCATGAAGCGAGTCAAGTCAGGCTTGGGCATACAGTAGCTGCATCCAGTGTTCATTATGCCATTTCCATGGTTACCTTTTCCTGAGCCCCTGGAGCAGTGGGAATTTTGCAGATACTTCCTGGAGCCTCCTGGCACTGTCGGGACTGCTCCTGCTCCAGAGCTTCAGGGCTGAAGCAAGGTTGTTCCTTGTGTAGCCTATTCTGCAAACTGCGTTTTCTTCCTTCCTGAGAAGACCAAACATTACGGAGCTATTTGCTCCTTGTTCTTAAAACGCTGTGGGGAGTGAAGCATGGCTTCTGTGAATGAGCTCCTCGCGGCTGGTTCTCTTTGGGGTCTGTGATCCTTTCGCATGAGTTCAAGCTCTTGTTGCAGAGCAGGAAGCTGCCATTCCTTCTTGCTTTCCCTCTCACTTGCCCTGAAGGGGATGAATTCCCTCAACAGCCATTTTCTGCCTCAGAGCTCACATGAGTTTTCTTTCTCTACTTCATGAATCAACTCCTTTAGAAATCTCTCAGTTATCCCTTGCTTGAATTAGGTTGAAATTTAGTCACTAGAATCCCAAGTTATTCAAGGGGAATCTAACTAGAAATGTATCCAAATGTCATAAATTGCCTTTTGAAAGAGTTGGTTCAGTTGCATTTAGTTTCAGCGCTTTCAGTGCTGAGTGATGGGCAGTACCTAGAGCAGCGAGCATGTTCCACCCCATGAGCTGTATGAGTCAAGATTTCTGGGAGCTCAGCTGCTAAAATGAAGAGTAATTCTGTCAGTCTTCAATTATTTCAGAGTTTTATCTTTGTAATTATTTTCTGTTGCCTCCACTTAACCCCCCTGTTGTTCCCTCCACCTTTGACAAGTGATTGCCATGGAGTCTTTTGAGAATTGAACTCCAGAAGTTAATACCTGGGGGTTTATTGTTCAAGCATTAGGTTTCTGGAAGGGGCAAGATTTAAGTTTTTAGAGTGGATGATGGACATACCTTTCAAATATAAGATATATAAATAGCAGCTATCTGGCTGGGTGGGAGAGAGCATATGGGCAAGCAGAATGCATCAAATTGCCATTTAAATCTTTACACTTCCATCCTCTGAAATCTTGCCTTGCTTGCCTACATTGCTGCTCCTTGTGGGATTTCTCCTGCTTCTAGTGACTTTTTTTTTCCTGTTCATTCTAGCAATTAAAAGAAAACTCCAAAATTCTGAGCAAAACTACTCGTGTAGATGTCTATTTTTCTTTCTCTGTGGATGGAGGGGGAAGAGGCAATGTGCAAACTGTAGATTGCATTTTGCTAGATAATAAAGTGGAGCTTATTTTGCAGATACTGAACACATTTGTCTAATTAAAATTCTTCATGGAACTTCTTTCAAGAGAAAACTTTTTCCATTTTTATTCCTAATTTAACTGATCTCTGAGACAGAGCACATCGTGTATACAGGGAACAGCTCTTCTGCGGCGTGACTTTCAATATGCACTTTGGTTCAGGCACATAGCTCGGAGAAGACTTAGAGAATACATGTTCCTCAGTAGCATGGCTGACTATGGGGAGATTGTTTCCCCAAAGTCTCTATGTTGTAACCCCAGGAGTTGCTGTGGTTAATCCATTGCCTGATAGAAAACCAAGTTCTGGTCAACTGAAGTGATTTCATTCAGTCTTAAATGTGTAGTTCATAAAAAAGGTAGCTCTTTTAAGAAATTTTGAGGACACAAAATTACTTTGCTTATAATTCTTTATAGATTTTTTTTGTTCTTTTGCTGGAAATAGTTCTCTTGTGTTTTGTTTCCAAGTTTGCCAACGCTGCTGGTAGCAGAGTGTGTGCTGGTTTACATGACCCCACAGCAGTCTGCAAGTCTCCTGAAGTGGGCAGCCAGCACCTTCCCAGTGGCAATGTTCATCAACTATGAGCAGGTAAAACAAAACTGGCACTTTTAGACCTGAGTTATTGTCATCAAGAGTGGGAGTTCTGCTTGTGAAATAAGAGTGGGCCATGTCCTTTTGTAGAGAGAGCAGTTTCTGCTGTAATGTGTTTTACCTTGGAGATAGGAAAGCTCATTGTATGCAGTATAAAGCTATTCTGAAAGGCGATTTCTGGATTATGTTGAGCCAAAGTAGTTGAGACTTAATCCATATGTGGAAAAAAACCACAGAATATTGGTTTAACTAAGACAGAGGAAGAAGAAATGGTGCTGAATGTTGGATGTGAGTGTGTAACATTACATAATTGCCTCTCCTTGTTCTTTGGCAAAGGGGAGCAAAAATCACATCAGCATGAACTCAGCTTCTCTCTATGGAAGTAAATGCTGCCTGGGGGAAGTAGGTGGCTCCAGGAATTAGAAACAGGATCTTCCAAGCTGTAAATCACTGCTGGAGAACTGAATCAAGTTGTCAACAGCTTGAAGCAGAGTCAGTTTTCAGTGCCCAGGTCCCAGTGGTAGCATTGTCACCAATTAAACTACCACTCAACTTGTAAACCGGAGGTAGCTGAGGAGATTGTGGCAGTGGGAAATGAGACCTGGTGTATGAACATGGAGCTTACGTTAATGTTGTCCTGTACATTTTGTGGCATGGACAATTCAAGAGTTTAACCAAGTTACTGCTTTTCACTGGGATTACATTCCTTTCGGAAGGGGGAACACTTTTGTCTCCTTCTCTACCTGAGGTGAACATGACAGACCGGTTTGGACAGATCATGATTGAGAACCTGCAGAGACGACAGTGTAACCTGGCTGGGGTGGAGGTCTGCAAGTCCTTAGACTCTCAGGTAAAAGGGGCACAGAGCTTCGTGTGTGTTTGATATCAAACTTAACCTGTCTGCAACTTCTTCTGTGTATGCACTGTAAGGCTCAGAGCAATGGCCAAAGCAGGGTTGGTGGAGCAGGTACCTGCTGAAATCCTTTCCTATCCCCCTTAACACGGTTCCCTGTATTCAGTGCCATGGTTTCCTGTTATCACTTTGTTTGGTAACTGTACAAGAACTGCAGTAGATCACAACACAGCTCCATCTCTCCCACTGTCCTCTCTGCAACAGAGGTTAACAGCACATGCTTAGAAAAGAGTGTAAGAGCTCTTCAAAGAACAGGTCAGGCAGATGGCATAGAAAATCCTTAGGGGGAAAAACTGTTCTCTGGCATTTTTCCTTGAGTTGTCTGAAAACTGTGCTGCTTGTTTACTTCACAGAGGGAACGACTGCTGCTAAATGGCTGGGAAACTGCACATGCCATTGATATGATGAAAGTGTACAGCTTTTTGCCACAGGCCGATGTCAAAAGGTATTACTGATAGCTTGCTTGCAGCCAAAAGTCATCTTCAGATGCCATTTCCAAGGTAGTTTCACATCGATATGTAGTATGGGATCCCCTGCTATAATGGAATGGAGGCTGTGTGCAGATGCTAAGTAGACAGAGCATGTCTGAGTGGAGCTCTGCAGAGCCTGAAGGCTAATGCCTGGAGCAGCATTAATGATCCAGAGGGTTATTGCTGCCAGGAGTAGACTGGCAGTGCTCATGATTTATTTGGATATGATCTAAGGCATCTTATGACAGCAGTTTGCAGCTAAAAGATGCTACAGAAATGCTGTGTTGAGTTTGTAAAGTACCTAAGTTCTTGTGGATATCCAGACTCCACAACACTAGAGGCATGCAGTGGAGTCCTAAAATACGCTTAGAACAAGCAGCCACTTTTCACGTCCCTAAGGGAGATGACATCCAGGTTGTTGCTCCAGGCCTGGGTGAGACTACTTATCTGTTTGCATTTTCACTATGAGTGGAAAACGGCCAGGCTTGATCTTCTCTTCCTTCTTTCTTGGCAGCATATTTAGGTAATGAGCCAAGGCAGGGCAGTAATGTAGAGCTGTGACCTGGTTTACTGTTCAGGCAAAGAGGGAGAGGGAGGAGAAGTGTGCCCAACAGCGTGGTGTGATTATTTCTCAACAGATGGATGCATCTTCCATTCATATCATCTTCAGGAGCTGGGCTGCTGGGTCTGCAAACAGAGCTTAGTACACAGAGGGTATAACCAAAGGCTGTTGTAACAGTGATCTCCATGGATTTTTACTAAGTTTTTTGCACTAAAGAAAAGCTAAAAAGGGGGAAACTGGTTTTAATGAGTGACTTATGAGCTATAGAATGTAAAGTGTGAATTATTCATTAGCTATAGCTGGAATTAGCCAAGCCAGTTACCTTGGTCAGATTAACTGTTCACATATGGGGATTTGTCAAAGCATGGAACTGAACAGGTGAGACTGGAAGTCATAGGTTGTTTAAATGGGAACACTCGCTGTGTGACTGCACCATGTGGCACTTGGGGAGGGATGTAACTTGTGCTGTTTTCTTGCAGCATTTTTGTCTACCTTAGATCTGTTCAGCTCCTTCCTCTTGTTCCAGATGCCAAGAGATAGGTTACGTAAACTCTGTCCCTTGGCATTAATGAGGCAAATAATGCTTTCTGTTTATGGAAGTCTCCACAAAAGCAGTCTTCTGCAGCATCTGCACATCTGTAAAGAACTTTTGCCCTATTTTAGATCCCCAATAGCAGCCCTTCCAAGTATTTAGCATGGAAATTAAGCATTCCGGTATTCAAGTAGAGAGAAAGAGAGGAATGTGCCAGGTTAAACTTTTTAAAGCAAGCACAGCTTGGGAGAAGTTCTCCCATTTGTTTGGTGGAAGACATTCAAAGATCTTGCTTTAAGAAGCCTAGGCAGGAGCCATTTTAGGAAAACAAATCCTCAGATCTTGTCTATGCCATTTGGTTTGTGCTTCATCATGAGCTCATGTGGGAGAGTTGTTAGAACGGCACTGGTGTACCCATCACTCTTCCAAGACATAATATGGACTTGTTATTGTCTGGAGAAAATGCCGTCTTCAACTGTTCACTGTAATCCTTTGGCAAAGATAAATCTCCTTCCGTTACAATGTACTAGTGTGTCTGCTTACATCCAGCAAGACCAGGTCCATGTAGTAAAAGGGGTTAGAAGACAAGTACTGGGGTTTGTGAGAAGTTATATGTATTAGTCCCCAGACATGAATTTTCAGGGCTGAGAAGTTGGAAACATATTGTGGGTCGCTTGTTTCATTCATTGACAGCAAAGGCAAGGAGTAATGGTATCTTCACTGTGGACAAATACCTGTATTAATTTACTAGAAGGGTAGCTGCCTTATTTACCATAGTTTTCACATGAAAGAATACATTAAAAACTGTACCAAAGCTCCAGCTGGCATCACAACTTGTATTTTATTCCTACAGGATAGAAGGACTTGAATTCCTAGATGAGAAGGAGCTGTTTGAACAACTAATGCAGCACTACTGCATCTGCTGGGCTTCAAAGGACAGCAGTAACCTGGGTAATGTTTGCCAATGCCTAGGAGGTGACCTTCACGCTGAGATCTGATGTGGGAAGGCTGGAACTGTGCATACCAGATATGTGACAGAAGCACCCCATCGCAGGAATGGGATCTGCTGCTGTGTCACTGGGGCTGTGAACACCTCCCAAGGGGTGTCTCGTGGCTGTTTCTCCACAGCCTTTTGAGGGTTTGTATAAGGCATCTGAGTTGCCCAACAGGAAGCCCATGAGTTAGAATCCTTACACTGAAAGATGCCGTATGGGTTACCATAAATAACTGCCTGCTTTATACTATCAGTGCTAATTGAGAGGTTTACAAATCCCAGGCATGTAAAGCACCATATGGGCACACAGTATATGAAATCATGGTGTCCTGACAACATAAAAATAAATCTGCATTCCTTAGCCCAATCTTCTTCTGTAATGGCCCCATTTACATCCACTTGAGACTGAAGTTTTCTGTGCTCCTTTCTCCTGGGGGAGAAAATGGTTCAGGGGAAGGATGGGTGTCTCCAGCCCTTCTTTGTCCAAATAAGAAAGAGAACTCTGTTGCAGGCTCAGTTTTAGCTCTATTTCTGTTTGCAATTTCAGGGACTTAGAAAACTTCTCTGTCCACCATTTTATCCGTTCCTGTTCTCCTACCCTTCCCTTGCTCCTGACAAAGCAATATTCAGGAACAAATTCTATTGTCTGCTCCTGAGCAAATGGAATAGATGTAATTGGCTGAAGCTGTGCAGCCAGACTGAGCAGCAAAGCATCTGATACAGCTGGTAAAACTAGATCTTCAATACCCTGCTGTAATAAAAATGTAAGCTTGTGGTCTCTGCCTGCCTGAATCCAGAGCTTTGGTAGTGTTGAGCTGCAGAAATGTGGTTTCATTTGATTTCTTACAGCTAAAGGGTGATGCCTGTGATACAGAACTAGAGGAGCTAAGGCCAAAATGTTCCCCAGCTCGTAGCAGCCAGTATTTCTGGGAACTCCAGCATTATTCTTTGCTGTGATTAGAGGAATGTTTGGGATAATTTGGGATATTGAGGTTGTGTTACAGTGTACCTTAGAAGTCAGAAAAGACAGATCTCAAAGGAGATAATCAAATGTCTAATGCGTGGCTGTGCCTTAATCTAAAGCGGCTTTCCTCTATCCAGTGTGAATTCACTGCCCTCTTTAACGGTACTTTCCCCAGCTTTCTCTTTTTAAATGTCATGGGCAGACACTGTGTTGTTCCTTCTGTCACGAAGAGCTTCAGCACTCCTTCAGATTGGCTTGTTCACATTAATTGCTGCATCACAATCAGAAAAGGGCTAAAAAAGTACAGCTCAACCTGTTTCCTTGTTTCCTCCCCTCCCACCAATTCCTTCGTGTTTAAGTTGAAAAAACCCCAGAAATTCTCAAAGCATCCTTCTTCCCATGTCTCACTGTCCTGATAGTAGTGAAGTACCTGTAGAATAAATTAAACACTTGTTTCTCCATACACCCTTCTCAAACAGGTCTTGCAAACATCGTGTTCTGATGGGCTTTCTGGAGGGAAGCTGAGTCCGGAAGCCACAGTGACTGCCTTCTGCTGGAGACAAGATCACAGAAATTATGCATGTGCCAGCTTCCATCTGGCCTCTGTGCAAGCAATGCCAGTGCAGGAGGTGATGGGTGCTGCAGGTGTCACTGCCCTGTTGGCTTTTGGGAGTTCTAATGGACTGTTGGCACCCATTGTGAGCAATTGTTACCAGGCAAGACTTTCCCCCCGTTCCCAGATACACAATGATGGGCTTCCATAAGATGTCAGTAATGCCTGTTTGAAAGTTTGCCTTCCATAGTTTAAAACTGGCAGTGAAGTGTTCCTGGATGATACCATTTTCCTCTTTTTGTCTTCTTGTGGATGTGTAAAATGTATTTGTGACAAGAAGCTGGAAAACGCACGCTGCTGAGCTGCGTTATTGGGTATCTCTGCACTGTGCATGGCTGATCATGAAAGTTAAATCCTGTTCATTTCATTTTCATAATGTAGAGGTTTCATTTTTATGCAGTGCCACTGTGTCAGCTCTGTCCAGGCTTTACTGGTGCTGCAGGGCTCTCACTGTACTGGGTGTGTTCTTGTGGTTCTGAAAGAAGAAGGGGAGGTGTGGATCTTGGTCAGTGATGTACGAGAAGCTGGATGATGTGAAAGTAGGCTTTATTTAACTGAGAAGGGCTTAGCTTGGCAGTTCACACTGGGCTGGTGAAGGTAAGAAAGAGATGACTGAATTTGCACTGCTTCTGGTAGTATCTTTACACCAGTTTCTCGTTCTTCTTTATTTTCCCTTAAAAGAAACAAAACAAAATCCCAACAGCAGTGAAAGACCTTTCCCTATTGTTTGAAATGGAATGTTGTAACCTTCCTATGAGAAAAACAATAAATGTTTAGTATTTATAATTTGCCCAGTGTCTCACTCATTAGGAATTACTTATTTGTATCTGGTTTAATGACTGCATTTTTTCCTCTTTCACTAAAAGCCTTGCCAAAAAGAGTCTCTTTTTAAAGCAGTTGCAAGCGTAAGCAACCATTTTCATGCTGTGTGTGATTTTCTGTGGTGTGGGAATACCTGGCTTTGGAAATAGTTGACGTGGGCTTGGACTGGAGATGTGGGAAGGGGATTATTGAGATACCAGGAAAAGTAATGAGTTCTCAGAAGTGACAGTGGTAATTGCAGAGGAACAGAAGCAGTAAAAAGAAACAGCCTTCCCTGCACTGCCCTCCTCTCCATCACTAAGTTTAGTCACTGGCAGCTACAGGCCTCCTGCTGTCACCTTTGTGTCAAGCTGGTTTCTTGAATGCCAAGGCTCAAAAATACAGTATTTGGTTTATGTTCTGCTCTTTCTTTGCAGAGTGTTCACGCAAGCTCTGTGCCCCCAAAGGGCAGGGATGAACTGTGCAGTTATGAAAGGAGCTTATAACCTTTGCTTCCTAGATAACAATATCAATGGTATGCTGATGCCTGCACGTTAGAGATGTTTGGGCTTATCTACACCCCTCTTCCATGAAGAGGTGTGTGCAGGCTGTGTCTGCAGTAGCGCTGAGCCTTTCTCTGTGCAGATGCAGCAGACCAGGAGGACAGGTCTCACTTTTACATCTTACCGTCCAAGTGCCTTCCTGAGCACGGCATCTGTAACCAGGGACTGCAGGGTTTGCCTCTGGGTGGTTTCCCACACAGTTGCCTGCTCCCTGGATTGGGAGCAGACAGGTTCTTGGAAGCAGGGGCAGTTATTCTGCTGCATTCAGTGGCCTGCAGCTTCTGGGTTTGCCTTCTGGTTTCACACTGTGGTTACATAAAACACAAGAGTGTTTGAATATTTCTCATTCCCACTGTGCAACTGCTTTGCCTTGCTGCCTTTGATACTCTGCTCCCTGATCTCTGTCCACAAGCAGCTCTAATCTGACTTGCTGGCATTGGCATCACCTCTGTTGGGTGCTGCATGAGCACTTACAGGACTTGATGTCCTGAAAAACCTTGATTTCAATTAGCGTGCAGAAACTGTCTGAAATAGCTGAGTCAAAGGTGCTTAAATATGAAGATGAGAGAAACAAGACAATGTGTAATGTCACAGATCTGCTCATAGCCAAGTTTGACATGTTACTTGACAGTTAGTAAGAACAAGGGATTAAAGAAACTGAAAACCCACCAACAAACCAGAAGCCCTGTAACACCCTCTGCACTGCAGGAGTCTAGTGCAGTGACTAATGCTTGTTCTGTGGCAACAAGACTATCCTGCTGACTCCTTTTAAGTAAGATGAATACACTATTTAGTAGTGTAAAAGCCCATCTCTACTAGCAATTTAATTTTGGCAAAACCCCTCTTGGGCCTCTTTATGAGGAGGAGCTGTGGTTTTACCTGCTCTGGAACAAGGGAACAAACCTGTTCCCTTTGAACCAGCTGACATCTGAGATGCAACCTTTGAGCTGTTGAATTTGTCTTATCAATGGGCCTTGAATGTGGCTCGCTACAGGAGACAGTCCTGTGCTCTGTCAGTCGTCTTTGTTGTCATCTCTGTCATAGTTTAATCCCGTCTGTGTTGGGAAATGATGTCTCTGCCAGCATGAGGCAGATGCTGCTGGAATTGCTGCTCATCAATTTCTATTTTAGGTCCCTGTATAATTTGTTCGTCTGAGGGAAGCACTGAAGGATGTGGCACAGGAGCAGAGCTGGGGCTGTGGGATGGAAGGCACAATGGTGCCCTGTTTGTTCTTCCTCTAGATGAGTTTGTCTTACATCCATTCAGCTAAATGGATAAGCACCCAGCTAAGAGAAGGGGAACCATTCCTGCAAGAGCTCTTCAAGAGACTGGGTGGCAGCAGTGATGGAGGAAGTAGGTCACCTTGTGCTTCAGGGTTACATCAGGATGAAAGAGGTTTGTGATCCATGGCAGCCCGTGTGGGCAGTCTGATTCCTGTGATTGCACCAACTGAAATCAATCTGCTGCCTCAGTTCAGGGAGTGTTTGGGTTTGAGAGTGCCTGGTGCTGCTGAACAACGCTCCTTGGCTGCAAAGTGAAAGGCTGAGAGGTTTTTCTAGCCAGGAGAGGTGGCCTTTGCCTGCTGCTTGCTGTGGTTTGTGTGTCTCCACTTGTGAGCAGCGGCTCCATTGAGCTGCATGGCGAATCTCTGCCTCTCCTCTGTCTCCAGCCCAGATTTTGCCTGGTTTATTGATACTGACAGTGCAGTAGAATTCATCCCTGCACATCCTTTGTTTAAAGGGGAAAAGGAAAATCATTTAAGCTTGAATGAACTATAAGATGGAAGGCATTGTTCCAGCTATGGAGCTCGAGCATTCCCGTTGCAACCTCCTGCCCCTCTGGCAGCTTCCTCTGATGCTCCAAGGGTTTAGCCTGGCCCTGCCTCCTGGTACCTGTTGGTAAGGACACAGCACTGTCCACTTTGCTACTGGTATATCCCATATTGGCCTTGCATCAAGCTCTGGTCTGTGTGTCACAGCTGTACCTGTGCCATTCTGCTGCAGGTCACTTGAAAGTACTTGAACAAGTTTCTTCTTTCCCACTCATTTTAGTTTCTATGTCTGTAAATATCATAATAGCAGGAGATTTGATGTCATCCATGGAAAAAGTTCTCCTTCAAGTCTCCTGCAGCGCAGAGCCTGTGATGTTCCTCGCTGTGTTGCAAGTGAGTTGTGAGGCACCTGAAGAGTTCCAGCTCCCCCTGTCCTTCTGCTGCATTTTGACTGCAGGGTGGGAGGTGGAGCTGGGGCCAGGAAGGAAGGTCAGCCAGGAAAGGTGACTAACACGAGGGAGTTGTGCCTGGTCGTGCTTGCTGTCCTTGAAGGAAGGTGCTGTTAGTCCTCTGCTTCCCCCTGTGCCTGCAGTTGTGAAGCATCTGCAGGACGAGGATGCCCAGTTGCCATGGCAAAGGGAGGGAGCCGAGCGTGGTCCTTGCCTGCCATTGAGCTGCTGTCACAAACTGTTCTGTCAGGTACAAGAACATCCTCTGATCCGCTCCATGCTGAGCCCTGCGTGTTGGTCCTCGCTCTGTCCAAGCTTCAACCACAGTTGGGATGATTACACTTCATTGTGTTTGTGTTCCACCCACGTTACCCATGTCTGAGCATTGCCTGCTCAAAAGATGGATGAAACTGGGCCCCTTGGAGAAAATTCAATCGTTTAGTTCCTTACAGGGATTATCTGGCTCTAGGACCTGACTGAAAAGCAGCTGCGGGCTTAGCACGCACCATTTCAAGCTTCTCTGCAGCATTACCAGTTCCTCATTTCATACTTACACGGGCTTTGATGTGTCTGTGCTGCTGGGGCACAGGGAAATGTGGCTATTGAGGCCAGAAACATTCCGTTGTTGTCAGCCTTATGGCATAGTCACAGGGAGCCAAGTGCTGGGTGACTGGGAAGATGTGCACGTGTGTGAGCTCCCTTTGGGAGCTTGCTGGGTTTTAATGTTAAATGCCAAAATTAAGGTCTGAATGTGGCTTTATCCTGCATTTTCCCTTCTCAATCCCCAGAACTGCCCTGAATCTGTCCCTGTTTTCCAGCAGGCAATGGTAAGTGTATGGAGAACCCTTGGAAATTTCCATCTGCACTGGACCAGGATGGTAGTGATTGGAGGTGAAGTTATTATGCAAGATAGGCTCTATAAGGGGGCAGAGGTCAGCTCATCCGTGTTACTGCTATGAGCTGCAAATACTTCTGCAGGTCCTCATTCACCAACAGTTGTGTAATCCTTCGGGCTGTGGAGCTCCAAGATAAACACTGGCAAGATAAGGCAGTGTCAAATGAGTTGCCTTTGCTTTTATGGCTTATTAAAGGAGCTGACCACAGATGCTGAGGTCTCTTCTCGAAGCAACCCCATTATGCAGCACTGAAATCCTTTGTGATTGCTTGTATAGACCCCAATGGGACCTCTGTCCTATGAGATGTACCTGCTCTGGGTCAGCAAAGAGTCCACATCTGCTCCAGTCCTGCACTGCAGTGCTCATAGGTGTTAATGGCACCTGGAGATGCTCTTAAGTGTCTAATTGCTTTTTGAGTTTGGATGCTATGGTTCCTATGGAAAAGCAACTGAAACGCTGCAGATCTGCAGGGTGAAGCAAGGAGAAACAGAATGAAATGCGTGGGGAGTGGGTGTTGGGTAAGACAGGGGTGTTGTGGCTTTCCCACCCAGGGAGATGGACACGGGAGCTGTTCTCTGCTGCTCCTAAGAGGGATTTCTCAGCGCTGTTGCTTGTTTTGCGCCACCGTTTCCTTTCCCAATTGACACAGTTGCTGTTGTCACTCATTTAACAAATCGGTGCAAGCACAAACAAGGACAAAAATAAGTGTCTGCTAATATGAGCAGATTTATCCCTGCTCATCCCCACGCCTTTCCCCCAGCGGAGTTTCTCTGCCGCTCACTGAGCAAACCTTAGTGCCAAGCGTTTAATCTTATCCAGGAGGGGCAAAGGGTGCTGAGCGCAGGGTTGTTTGCTTTGCAGGTTAGTGGTGCCACTCAACAGGAGATGGGTGCTGGAGCAGCCCCTTCTCGGGATGGCACAGGAGGAAGATGGTGCTTAAAATGGGTCTATAGTAGTCAAGCGTGGAACATGTGTTGTGCTTAAGAGCTGTAGGGTGGAAAAGCTGGGCTGGTTCAGCCTGGAGAAGGGAAGGCTCCTGAAGGGGAGACCTGAGAGCAGCTCCAGTGCCTAAAGGAGCTACAGGAAAGCTGGAGAGGGGCTTGGGACAAGGGATGTAGGGCCAGGCCAAGGGGAATGGCTTTAACCTGCCCGAGGGG